>MU227587.1:1085466-1100629 GCA_018584345.1 Thuja plicata | reverse complement strand
ATGTATTAAATCTTATTTAATACATTACCCTCCATAAATCCCCTTTTAAATAAATTTTAAATTTATTTATTTCTCCACATTTCTAATATTCTTCTAAACCAAGATTAAATTTAATAAAACCTATTAATCCTATCTAGAAACCTACTCTATTCCTACCCTACCCTACCTATTCCTCTTAATAAACCTACTTCCTCACTTAAACACACACTAATCGCACTTAAAGTGTGATTCCTACTCTTTTTAGCACTAATGGAATGCTCCCACATGTGTGAGCAACTCTTCAAAAAGGAAGCCACCAACTTCCTTTAATACAACCACTCTTTTGTCTCCCACTCCATTCCCCAAGTTTGCTCACACATGTGTGAGCAAACCTTGAGCACTCAAACCTTAAAGGCTTGTGTTGACTTTTGCATAAGCTTGTCCTCTTGCCTTTGTGTCCTCTATGTGGCATCTATGTGGATGCTACATATGATCCACCTCATCCAAGTCCTTCCTTTCCCTCCAAAATTCTATAAATAGAGGCTCTTGCCAAGAGCAAACCATCTCTTATTTTTGCATTGTTATCATGCCATTTTAGCTCTAGAGCATTTAGCATTTTTCATAGCAATTGTAGTCTTAGTTCATGTTTATTTCATTGTTGAATCTAGATATCACATCTTAGGTTTATAATGGAATGAATCTTAGATAGTTTTTGTTCATCTTGCATATCAATCTAGATTATTCTTGCATCCATATAGACAAGTTCCTCATACTTGTTCATGAAGCTTTTCACTCTCTTAGTTGCATTTTTAGATCAAATAGTGGGATTTGATATTGTGTTGGGAGAGCACACCCACAAACCTCTCTAAGAGAAAATCAACAAGGTCTTGGGTGCCCTTGTTCATCTCATCAGAGGTTGTAATGGAAGTCTTCTTATTTTTAGTAATATGCTTTAGATATGCATAAATGTTGTTATTTAATATTTATCTCTAACGTTTGCATGTTTGAGTGTGCTCCCAACAGGTTAGGTTTCATTGCATACACAACCGATCTACCCTTAGCGTGTCTGATTACTTGTTCCTTATATAGTTTTATGTTCACTGATTTCCAGACCCTCGGAGAGAACACCCGATGGAGATTGCTCAAAATGTGCTGCAACCTGTGAAACAACCCCGGAGACTGGGCCGGCTCCACTGCTAAAGATAGATTCTAAAGTTCACCATGCCATAGACATCGTACTGGAGACCAGAGTTTATGTGAAGCATTCCAATTCCTACAAGATAGAACAAAATGCTGGGACCCCGGAAGACAAGTAGAAATGAAAACAAAAACACCAAAAGAGGACTGCCCCGGAGGGCAGCCGGCAAGGCTATTTACAATACATGGTACCTCGCAGTGAGGCACCAAGGAGAAATATTTACAGGCGGAAGGCTTTACATAAAATACAATTTTGAACAAACTTACCCTATTCGAAGTAGTTTTTGAGAAACTATCCATTGACGGGCAATGAGACAGGTTCACCAGTCAAGGTGTTAAGGCGGTAAGTATTTGCCCCACAAATTTCTAAGATTAGGTATGGTGCGATCCAGAGCCATTGGAACTTGGTATTCTTTCCTTTCTTCTCCTGGGCCTTGTCCCACAACAGGACCAGATTTGAAATTTGAAAAGCCTTGTATTGGGCTCTTCTGTCAAACCATCATTTTACCACTGCTTGATGACGCGCTAAATGTTCAAGGGCTGTGTCTCACTGTTCTTCCATTCGCACTATATTTAAGAGCCGAACCTCCACGATGTCATCCCTATTGCTAAATTCCTACATAAACTATAAAACTAGGATCTGTAAGTTAACCGGGAATACAAGGCTCTGCCATAAACCAGATGGAATGGCGATGTTCCCAAGGAAGCCTTGACATGAATGCGATCCGCCCAGAGGGAAAATTTCAACTTTTGATGCCAGTCCCGGGGATTCTGTTCTAGCAGGTGTTTGATCACTTCAAGTATATTTTTATTTGTTGATTCAGCAATGCCATTCCCCTGGGGATAATAGTTGCTGGAAAAATTCAAAGTGATCCTCCGGTTGTAGGTCCATTCGAGTAACTGTGTCAAAGAAAATGCTGGACCATTGTCACATACCAAAGTGAAGGGCATTCCAAACCTTGTGACGATATTTTCTTCTAGGAATTTGATAACTACGTCTGCCGTGTTATTCTTGCATGGTATAGCCTCAGACCACCGAGTGCAGTAATCAGTAGCAGTGAGAATGTATCGGTGGTGGGCAGATGAGTTGGGGTTGATTTCCCTGATGAAGTCAAATGCCCATTGGGCGAAGGGCCTAGCCTCAACGATTGGTTGCAAAGGCATAGCTGGGTTACGCTCTTGATGTGCCGCAGTTTGGAAAGTGTGGCATTTTCTAACATGAGTGTAAACATCTTTGAATATACAGGGCCAATAGTATCCAGCCTGAAGGATCTTATGGGCAA
This sequence comes from Thuja plicata, assembly GCA_018584345.1. Classification (NCBI taxonomy): domain Eukaryota; kingdom Viridiplantae; phylum Streptophyta; class Pinopsida; order Cupressales; family Cupressaceae; genus Thuja; species Thuja plicata. The sequence goes on along the minus strand of MU227587.1, from coordinate 1,098,170 downwards.
TGGTGTCAGCTGAGCCATGCCCGGTTCCAAACTGCCCATGAAATTCGTCAATAACCTTTACAGCTTGGTCTTTGTTGATGCACTGGAGGTATACTCCTTTGGTTGTTTCTGCGGTAGAGCGCGGAGTTTTTGATCATGAAGTGGGAACTTTTCATCCGTAGGGCGTGGTGTTAACTAGGAGGTAACCCCTCCAGGCATTTGTCATTTAGTAGCAAATATACCAAATCGGTATACCACGGGTCTCGGGTGATGGAATCCACTATGTAGGTTTGACATTCTATGTGCGGAGTCTCTTCTGCCATTGCTCGACTCAACCCCTGGCCGCAGACTATCTTCATAGGCTGCATTTCTAAGTCATATTCCTGGAGGATGGCCATCCATTTCCCCCATCTTTCACCCAACTTTCTCTACATCAGCAGAGACTTGACGGCCTGGTCCAGAATGATAGCATGTACCTTGCTCCAGAGAATATAATGCCAGAATTTCTTCACGGTGCAAACTAGAGCAAAGGCTTGTTTTTCTAGTGATGAATATTAGACTTCGGCATTCTTGAATGGGGAGTTCATGAAAGCTATTGGTCATTCTTCCCCTTCAACATTTTGAGTCAACACTGTTGCGGTAGAATGTAGAGACACAAAGGAGTAAATGTAAAACGGAAGAGAATAGTTCAGACTAGCCAGGACAGGTGCTTCCATTATTGTCTGCTTGATCTGGGTGAATGCCCACTTTTCTTTAGGACTCCACTCAATCTTGGTATCCTTCATCATCTCGTTGAGTGGTTTGACTATTTCTGCGAATCCAGTGATAAACCGTCGGATGAAATTGATCTTTCTAAAGAAGGATCGCATCTCCTTCTTGCTACCAAGCATTTGTAAGTTTAGCAATGCTTCGACTCTTTCTGGGTCGATGGATATGCCCTTCTCAGAGATGATATGCCCAAGAAACTTCCCTTCGGTGACCCCAAATATGCACTTCTTGGGGTTGAGGGATATTCCATACCAGTGACATCTCTCACAGATCTGAGCAAGATGGGCAGAATGGTCACGCCTATCCCGAGAAAAGATGGTTAAATCATTCATGTAGATGATTATGCACCAATTCACAAGGCCCTTGAATGCAATGTCCATGGCCTTTTGAAATGTGGCCCCTACATTAATCAGGCCAAAGGGCATTCTCCTGTATGCAAACATTCCCCACTTGGTGGTAAATGTTGTTTTCTCCCTGTCTTCATGCTTAACCATGACCTGGTTATATCCAGAGTACCCATCCAAGAATGACATCATCTAGGATCCATTCACTATCTGTAACACCTCATCCAATGAAGGGAGAGGGTGATTATCTTTCTTGGAGGCTTTATTCAGGTTCCAGAAATCTACGCAAAGGCAGATCTCACTGTTATTCTTTCTCAGAGGGACTAGATTGGCAACCCATGTAGTGTGCTAGATTGGGAAGATTATCCAGGCTGACAATAATTTTTCTACCTCTTGACGAATCAGAGGCTCGATCAGGGGGTTGACCGGTCGTTGATTTTGCCGAAAGGGCTTAGCATCAGGCTTTAGGGGAATAGTATGAGTCATAATGGATGTGTCATATATTTTGAAATATTCGTAACCCCATGCAATTAAATCGATGTATTCTCAGAGAACCGCAAGAATCTTCTCCTTCTCCTCAGCGGAACAGGAGGTACCAATGTGGATCATCTTTTCTTCATCGGGCTGGCTGATGTTTACTTTTTCAAAATTTCCTCCCTCGAAGGAAGATGACACCTTCTCCCGGGCCTGAGGGTCCGAGTCAAAGATTAATTCTAGCACAACCATCCCCTTCAGGATGGTGTTGGTAGGTAGGTCCATGATCCCATCATCTTCGTTACCCTGCCCAGTATCTTCATGGTCTCATTCTTCCACTATCTAGTTTTCAAAGATGCCAACATTCGCCATGAAGGCTAGGATATGTTGATCGTCCTCAAAAACCTCAAAGTGGGTGACATTGTCTGGAATGGACGGGGTGGGGACCATTTCGACTGAAAATCTCTGGAGTCACGAGCCGTCCATTGGCTCAAGTGTGCTGGCAGAAATGGCGAGGGCATCTAGGACATAGTTTCATCGCCGGGGGATGAGGTCAATGCCAAAGGAATCAAAATCTTTAATAAAGCTCCAAGCCCGATTGCGGTATGTGGCCAACCTTTTGTCGTGGCATGTGTATTGACTCCAGACTTGTTTAACAATCAACTCTGAATCACCCAGATCCCGGAGGTGGGTGACACCTTTCCTTAACGCAAATAAGAGTCCAAGGACCAAAGCCTTGTACTCAATGACATTGTTTGTACAGTTGAACTGTAGTTTGTAGGATGCGAGGATGGACTTCCCCCATGGGTTGATTAACTCTACCCCAGCCCTGCAGCCTTGTTTGGATTGGGACCCATCAAACTTGATGGTCCACAAGTCATTGTTCGTAATCTGGGGCTGGGGAGTGAGAGTAGCCTTTGGATCACTGTTGGGAGGCTTAGGAGCTCCCTTCCGAACTACTGGCGTGAAGGTAGAGTTTACCTCTGGAGGTGTTTGGATTTGGGATTCCTGGGGAGATGGTACCAAAGGAGTGCATCCCGTAGGAACACTGGGCTCCAGGGAATCAGCTATATGTTCTTTATTTCGAAAGGCATTGAGGTGCCAGTGAGCGACTGAGAGGCAGGGCCCACACTCGAGCTCTGAATGTTTCTGATAGTGTACTTGGCACCAAGTGCTAGATAGGAGTGTAGCAAGGGTCGCTATGGCACCTTGAGAGTCAATCTCAACTCTCATCTTTTCTTCTAGGTCTTGGGTTCTCTGCAGCACTACAGGATCCTCTCCGGGGATGAAATCAAATGTTAAGATTTCAAAGGGTCGGTACACCCCTGGGGACGTCTCAGAGAAGAAGACCTTATTGACCCTCTCGACCTCGGTAAGGGCCTGTTTCATCCGGGGTTCACTTTTGACCTGGATCTTATTTGATTCTCTTTCTCAAGGGAGCCATAAATGGGTGAAGTCAGTCGAAAAGTATTCATTCAAGGACTTAGACCAATTCTGACTTAATAACATCTCATATGTCTCTGGAATGTCCACCACTTGAACGTTGATTATGCTGGCTATCCAGGGGTCCTAAATAAGCTATATCCAGACATTCTTCAATTCCCCCACCATTTTTACGGTAGTCTTATCCTACTGGATCACTGCACCATTAGATGGGGTGGGATGGAATCCAAGCTTTTGAAAAATAGATAAGGGCATGATGTTACCCGAAGCTCCGGAGTCTACTCAGCAATTATGTATATTTTTGCCTTGGATATTCAAGCCTAGTAGGAAGGGAAGATCCTCATTGTTCCCCTGGAAGACGGCCGCGTTAGCATCTTCAAACAAGACAGTCTTGGGCGGGAGGCTAACGAATTTCGGGTTCCCCAAGACCTTCAAAAGAGACTTCTTCTATTTGGGGCAGTTTAGCAAGACCTCCATCAAGGTCATGGAGGTGGTGGTCTGTTCTAACGCCTTTGTAATATCGAATCTTCCCCCTGGCAATTGGTGATTTCCCTAGGCTAGGTCTTTTGCTTGGTTAGAGATAGAACCCTTTGGAGGAGCAGGTCGGTCAGTCGTGTTATTCCAGGGAGGAGGGGTGTCTTTGATAGGAGGTGTGGGTTTGTAAGCTGGTCCTTTACCAACCTGACTTTGAGTATTGTATGGAGTTCGTAGGTTGGTGAAGGTGTTGGCCTCGAAGGACGGGATAGATTCATCAAATAATCCATCCAATTCAGACTCCTCTTCATCTTCTCTAGAAGTTTTGAAGAAGATGGTCTCACAGGTGAAGACACTGTGGGTTGGCTCTTGAATAGGAGGCTCTAGAGGGGTGGCATCATGTGACTATTGTCTGTCTAGCTGGGAGATCATGATGACCTTTTCCAATGTGGCACAATTTACCTCATTGTGTGAACCTGTGTCATGCAATCTACACCAATTAGTCATGGGCTGGAAGTCTGCGACTGGTGTGAAATGTGATGGTCCAGCACCGTTTTGGTTGACATTTTGGTTTGGAGGTGGGCCTCTAGTGTTTGTGTTATTGTTCCATTGTTGTTGGTTGGGCCTAGGCCCATTGTTAAAGTTTCTCCCCCCGGCATTTTTGTTTCATTGGCTGGAGAAGATATTTCCCCTCTGGGAATTTAAATTCTGGGGTGCATAGGACCCCGCCTTCAGTTGACCCATGTCCACAGTTAAGGTAGACAACATTCACCGGAGGGATTCAACCTCGGCTATCAACTGAATGTTGGCATCATAATGTGATGGTTGTTGTTGTTGGTTTCCCGGAAAGGAAGCAGTATTAGCCAGAGTCGAGGGCGGAAATTCTCCAGTCGCGAATGACTTAAAGAAGGGCACTCTAGACAGTTGTGCCAGAGATTATTGTGCCTGCTGTGACTGATTCCAAGGGAAATTTTCCAGACCTGGTACTGCCTGGGTCTGGGTTGGATAAACGTACTGGGCCTGCTGGTCTATCAGGGGTGGTGGAGGATTCATTGCCATCGAGGGAGTACCCATCGCCAGATTGGGGTTATACCCCCCGGTATACGTTGTTCCATCAGGGATCATGTTGAAGGGCGTACTCTGCCCAATCCCACCCAGGGATTTGTTGAGACCCCGGGATAATTCTAAAGCTAGGTTGTAAACCTTCACCAAAGTGTCCCGTTCACCCGCGTCGGTCATTCTCCAAAGGAGAGTGGCAACGAAGGGGTCCATCGCGTTAAGGTAAGTCTGTATGGTTACTTCTGGGGATGGAATAAAAGGGCCCATGCACCGCTTCAAGGCGCGCTGGAACCAATGGTTGAATGCTGTAAGAGGTTCATTGGGCTCCTTCCTGATGGAGATGAACTGGCTATGGGACCAGGCTGGGTCCACATGTATGTAAAAGGCAGCCAGGAATGCGTCCTCCATGTCCTGCCAACTATTTATGGAGTTGGCAGGAAGGTTAAGGTACCAGTTCAACTCCCCTTGCCCCAAGGACAAGGGAAACATCTGAGTCACAACATCTTCATGCTAGATCTGGTGTCGATTCATGGTATCCTTATATGCCTATAAATGTTCTTCTACGGTCCATGAGCCTAAGTTCTCATATCGTGGGAAGATCTTCTCTGGGTGGGAGGGTAAGTCGTTGATTGCGCCCGGAAAAGTTCCCATTGGGGACCCAGTGTTTCAAAAATATGCGGCCATTGGGGAAACTTGATTTTGGATAGTTTGGGCACTAGTTCCTGAGATTTTCTGAGAAGTTTGGGTATTCTGAGGTATGCTAGACCCCCATACAATAGTGGCTGGTGTAATTTTTAGGGAACACTTCCTTCAAGCAGGGGGCTCAAGTTCGACAAACCTCCCGGGATTCGGGTAAAACCTAAGGATTCTTTCAAATTTCGCTGGGGAGAAAGACCCAATCTCGCCAAAGGATTGACTCCTAAAACTACAACTTGGGGAACCCTCAGGAGGTGTAAAATTAGAATCTTGAGAGGGGGACAAGTTCATGCCCTCCTTCTAGCGCCAGTTTCTGTTGACGGGGTTTTGCTGACCGGGTCCGCCAACGGTCATAAGTTGTCACCGGGTACCCGAGGTACCGGCCAACTTTGCCTGCAAAGGTTATTCGGGAAAGTTAGATTCCTTGAGCCTTCAAGCACCTAGGTGTCAGACCACGACGATGCGGGGTTCAGTTGGGAGAAGTGACTATTTTTGAGGGGGATAGCTGGTTTCTTCAACTCGTTCTCTTCGGAGATTCAATGAGATGAGGTTTCTCCTAGCATTCTACACTTAGTAAATAAAATGAACAAGATCATGCAGGGTTAGAAATACTTCATCTAACTATAGTTATGCTTAAATGTTTAAGACATCAATAATACTCTGATATACTGCACCAAATACCGAAGAAATACATAACCATCAGCTAGTATTTTATCAGTAGCAAGGGGAAAGAGGTCGTTAATCTATTTGACATATTAGAGCGGAAGACATAAAGAACATGAAACATAAAATACCATTAACTTAGAAGCATGAATGTCAACAACATCATTGCAAAGAATTCTCCCTTCTTCATTACTGTCTCTTCCAACTAGCACTGGTGTGTGATACAATGGTGGCTCCAGGGGAGCATCTAACTATTGAAAATGGGACAATGGAGCATTAAGCTCTGGAACTAGAATGAGAAATCGCCTTTCTATTAGTGTGGACAGCAAAATCATCAATTTCTCCGACCCTTGGAAATAGGCCGGTCCTACTATTTATACACATTCTCTTCTAACCCTAACCCTAACCCTATTTTACATCACACTGTAATAAAATACAATATTTGGGGGATGGTACTTCCTGCGCCACCCTACAAAAGACCTTGAGATGGAATAGGCCTGACATGTCAGAAGAATGAGACAAGAATATACAGCAAAAGAATCAGCCTCGAGAAGAGATCCAGGAAGGAGAAGGACGAAATTAGATCCCTAGGGATTGAGCCTACATGCCTCATAAATGGGAAATGCGGTGCCCTATCTCTAATGTGCTAGGTGTACCTATAAACGGCGCCTCGAGAAGACCATCCTATCATAAAATCAACTGTTGAGTCGACGCCCCCTTGATGTAGCCAACTACCCTCTGACAACTTTTATTAACCGCTCCTGATAGTGACTGGTCGGCCTTGGGGACTGGGACACGAATCACTCGAAAGAATACAAAATTTTGAGTCTGAGACTCCGGGATCTGGGAACTTACATTCCCAAAAGAATAAAGAATACCAAATGTTTGGGTTTTCTTTGACCTCCAGAGAAAAGTTATGGTTGTTTGTTATCATTGAAATCCTAGAGGAAGCAGGAAATATCATCTTTGTCTACATCTTTTAGGCTGGCCCTTCAGTACTTAGCCACCTCAATTTGTTCCCCTAGGTCTGAAACATTCTCCTTAAACTCATCAGCCATTTTTGCTGCGTCATGGCCACTAAGTACCATACGAGTTAATCTCGTCATTTGGGCACCATCTATTCCCTCTGAGGACTGATATCGGGACTTCATCATTTCATCAAAACTCCCCAAAACTGAATCCTCGGATGTGCACATATCTGTACTGAGGGGGTCAGCCCCGGAAGTCTTTGTTACAAAAGACTTGTATAAATTGAAAGAATATTTTACTGCATTGATTTTCTCCTGTAGAGTCCCCACCAGTTGCTTGGTTACCTCCAATGTGAGGTAAAGTTTGGAGTGTTGGGTTCTCACAAAATCAAATGATTCATCCCCTAGAATTCTGGATTCCAAAATCATTTCCTCTCCCAGGCCAAGGAGTTCTTTAAGCTCTACCTTAAATGCTTGATTGTTTTCGATATCACCCTCCCACAGGTCAATAAGAGTCTCAGCCTAGTGTAGAATATGCCGAGCCATATATAAGTCTTGGAGGGTGGATACCGGGAAATGTCAGGTGTTTCCTATTTGCAGGGCGACCCACTCGTCAACTGCCTGAGCCTTCTTCTTCATTGTTCGCAGGGATTCTATGTCTCTCTGCGGTAGATCTTTAGAGGTGGATGCTTCTAGAGGGGCAGCGTTGATAGGTCGGGCCAACTCAGTAAGCAAGCCCATAAGGTTTGCATTTTTTGCCTTTTCTATTTTGAGCCTTTGGGCCTCTTTTTCATAACAGGCCTCCACTTCCCTAGCTGCCTCCTTCAGCAAGTCCACCTCACCCTATTTTCCCCTTTTTACCAGTGATACCTCTGTAAGGTTGTAATCTCTAGGCTATGCAGTTGCTTCATCAGCACCTGGGGGAGGTGTCGCCACAATGGCAACTGTTTCTCCACCTAGCCCAGTTTTAAGAGAATGAACCGTCTAGGCTTTCTTGGCCTTTGGTGGGGCCTGGACCTGAGCCATCATTTTGGCTAGGGAGAGAGGAGTTCAAGGAGTGGGTGGAGCCATTATTTTCCTACTCTCTACTAACCACTAAGGTGGCAGGGGTGGCTTATTTTTCAAAGTCTATTCTCTTGGCTATTCTCTGGTGCCCTATGGCTGCTCTTCCTCAGTGGTGGGGGCCTCATCCATCCCTTTGCCTATGTCTTCTTTGTAGGTAATATCCTCAGCAACATTCATCTCCTCAGCCTTGTCCTCTGTATCTATTGCTTTGTCTGGACTTTTGTTGGCTTCTTCGGGATTTCCTCTTCATGTTGCTCTTGTTTCTCGGCATCTACCATCGGGGCTTCTTCTTCTATTGGCACATCCTTTAGCAATATCGGAGGTACTGGGCTGAGATTTAAAGTTTGGGCCACAGTAATTACTTGCCCAAAGGTCGCTCTCGGGAGTGGCGCTTGGAACATGGCGACTAGGGTTACGGTTATTCCTGAAAGTCTAATTCCCCAAGCAGATGTCATTTGTTCATCCAGCCTTTGCTAGTCCATCCCTGCGTTCTGCATCTCCGGAGCCTCAGAAGCAATCTCCAGCTCCACTTCCTTTTTCTCTATCTGTTCCTCCTGTTCCTGTGCAGGCTCTTGTTCCAAAGCTTCTTGTTCCGCAGCTGGGACATCTACCTCTATTTGTTCAGTGTCCCCCTGCAGGTTTTCAAACTCGTCAATTGCAAAGACATCATCAAATTCCTCCTGCGAGGGAGGACTGGCTGGGACCTCGGCAGGCTCTGTTTCTCTTTCTGGCTCCGGGGAACTAGAAGAGAGGATCTCTACTTGTGGGGCCTGGGATGTACCCAACCCCGGCTCTACCTTAGTCTTTTAGTTAAGCCTCTTCTTTCTTCGGGTAACCAAGGGTGGCCCCACATCCCTTATTGCTTCTTGTTTAGTTGGATCCACCCCCGTCACCTTTACCATTAAGGCTGCTAATGATGGGGAGGAAGGGGGACAAATTGGCCTGGCCATGAGCACTGGAGTGGCCAGCCACATGATTAATTTCTCCCTCATTTGTTGGGAGGCTGCCACTGACTACTTTATTTTTTCTTTTATGGGGACTTCTTGCGCAGGGGGGGTTGTATCTATTTTTTTTCCTTTATCTACTCCCTACGAAGAAGTACCGGCCCCCGGAGTTAATTTTGGTGTTGGCTGGGCTGCTCAGTGGGTACTTCCGGGGCACATCTTTTTGAAGTACGTGTGACTTCACTCAACCACCTCTCAAGTGAAGTCCTCAATTGTTGGCCCTTCCTGGGCATCCCAATTTACCGGTGGGAGGGTCATTGTATTGATCCCATTTGCCTTGTACTGGGGATCGATAGTGGGGCCGGCGTCTAAGAATTCCTTCGGGAACATCTGGAGCTTCAACCTTTCCATCATGCCTGCCATCATCCTGACGTAGTGCCGGCTTCGCACCTCCATGTCATCTTGGAAATCTTCCTAGAAATCCTCCATATGGTAGTGATGGGGCTCTGAAGCCCGGGGAAGTGCCGCTGCAATCTTTCCGTGCAGATCAAAATTTTTTTGCGCCAAGTAGAATTCTTCCAAGTTGTAGCTTTTTAGCTCGTTATATGCCTCTTTTGCGATGGCCAGACTGCATGAGTAGTTCCCACAAGTGATTGGGAACGGAATATCGGCTACCTTCTTTAAGGCAAAGAGTGCATGCAACTCCATTATCTACCTGCAGTATTCCAAGAGAATGATCTTGTCCCCACAGTGTTTGGGCAACAATTAGGGTTTCCCGGAGAAGCCGATGACCCTAATATAAGTATGTTGTTGGAATTGGATGTAGTAATGTCCATAGCTCTGGACCAATTTCATCACCTCTATGGATAGGCGGTATCCTGCATCCCGGGTAGGTGTGAGCAGGTGATAGTAAACGAACGCATCATTTACTCGACAAAAACTTGGGAAGCTAGCCTCCCATTGAACCTGTGGGAAATGGTCCCATGACACCTTTTGTCCTGGGCCAATCCCAAGCATGCTGTCTGCAATTAGCCCATGGTCGTGGGGCCTCTGCTATGCTAGGGCCTAGAAAACATAAGAACTCATGTAAAATTTCTTCTTCCTAGCCAATTGAAGGAATTGGGAGTCGACGTGGTTCAAAATTATAGCTTCCCAGTCGAAGTATCCTCCTTTGGTGGAGATGTCAAGGAGGAAGTAATACATCCATTTGTTGAATTATTGGGCAGAGGGCTGCCCAAAGACCCGTACCAATGCTATCATTCCCATCTGAATGCTAGCTTTGAACTTGGACCTAGGAATTTCTATCTTCATCCTCCTAGGGTCCCTCTTCAGGAACTTGAGCCAGTGAATGTTCATGTATATCTAGGCAGCCTCCTCCAACTGTGTGAATTGGGCCAAGGCATCCGCCCTTATAACCATAGAAGCCTTGTCAAATTGAGGGATCCCCAGACCCGCCTGAAATGTGTCAGGGTCGAGGGATACCAGAGGAGTAGGGTACCCGGTGGGTTATGCGGCCGCGAGCATAACAACCCGAACAGAAGAGTTGTAATTGGCAGCCATTGTCAGGATAAGCTTCAAAGATTGTACAAAGCACGAGAAACAAGATGCCTTAAGGATCCCAGAGTCCCCGATATTGATGGCCAGCTAATCTCCAGCCTGTCGCTGGATGTACATTATTTTTACTAAGGCCTGCATTTCTGGCCATGTCCCGACGCTGGTGTTGGTAATGAGTTTAACTTTGGACTCAATCTTTGAGCCCATGATAACATCGTCCTGCACAAACTTCATGGTAAGGGGCAACTTCTCTAGGGCCCTTTCCATTTTGGATTTAACCGCTGCCCTGGTAGCCATCGCGGAAGGTAGCTCTGGACTTCCAGGTGGAGAGGATGTAGATGCTTCAGACATGTTTGGAAATGTACTCCAGAAACCTGCAAGGCAAAGCAACCGTCAGAATGTATTAACAAGTAAATGCTTCATGGTCCAGAGATCTTATCACCGTGATGCCTGCTTTTCCTAAAAAGTTAGTTTCATTCAGAGAAACCCGAAAAAGCACACGCATTACATGAACTTAAGATTCGACTGAACATTCGAGTCTGGGAATTTTATCACATTTGGTAAAGACACGGGATGGATGATGGTAGGAGACCCGGAGCCCAGAGAAGTAACCATTGGTGAGGATGTGTAAAAAGGAAAACCATCAAGCCCACATGGGTGCCACGTGCATAGGTAATAAATAGGAGTTATGGTGATGACGGCAGAGCCAACTGTCTGAATGCACGAAAAGTGAAGGCCACTTGGACAGATTTAAATGCACACATGGGACATAAATGAGGGTCTGGCTGGTTTTACGAAGGAGAGAGAAAATTGCCTTTTTGAAACCGGCCGAGAACCGAGTTTCAAACAGGTGGTATTCTACTCCTGAAACGAGTTTACAAGCAAAAAACCAGTGACAGGCAACTCGACCATCTTGCCAAGCTGCCTGGAAGGATATACATAAGATATACATGAAGAGCCAAGGGATATATACATGGGGAATGGAAGGATATACAATAAATATATACTAGAATTTATACATATACACCACAGAATGACATCCGTGGGAGACCAGGCAGAGCACAAAATATATACAGCTTTCTACATTAGCTACAAGCCAACCACACCTATGTAGAGGGTGGACAACCCTCTGGCAGAGCCGACACACCAACGGGTGGAAAAACCAGAAAAAGAAAACAAACAGAACCGAAAGACAACAAAAAAAATGGAGAGGGAACACCGGACAAATGAAAAACCGGCGGGAAAAGAGACACCAACCTGAGAATGCTGAAAGGTGGAGGAAAGGAGTCACCACGGAAGCTCTATAATAGCTACATCTGCCAAACGATCACAACCCACCACTATGAAGCACTCACAGTCGCCTGAAAAGGATGGAAGTATTTAGCACTGATTATCATTAATTCTTTGCAAATCGCTCTGAAATCGCTCTAAGTGCGTGAGTGTTTTAGTCATGGTAAATGTGAAAGTGACAGATAACTTCTATTTATACCCGTGGTAAAAAGGTGATCAACCTTCTTCCAGCAATCTCTGGACAAGCAAACCTCCGGACCCCAGGCCCAGGGATTCCCGCGACGATCACCTCAAGAACATCGTGGTGAAGAATCCCGGAGTCCGGAGTCCGGCTCCCGACAAAGAACAACCCCCGGGACCGGGGTCCTGGAGATGAGAAACCAACCAAACAAAACACGACAGCAGGGAAGAAAACCCCAGAGAAAGAAAACAAAAGGAGAAAGACAAGGCAAGAGCCGCAAGCAAAAAACAACACAAAAGAAGGAAAAGAAAGAAAGAAAAGGAAAAAAAGGGGGACCCAACATTTTGCATGCAAAATGTAGGGACGGGGATGCAGGGAATAATAGGTCTACTGCAATAACAAGTAAATGGGTTAAATTCACATACTATTTTTTACTGTTACAAGTATTTCATTAACCAGTAGAACATAAAATGCATTTTTCTTTACCTGACAATGCCACATCATTTACAATAACGTTTTGATCTGTCGCCACCTCAACATGCTCAACATGCTCTAAAATATTCAAAAAAAGGTTACACGGCCAATTCCAATTAAAGATGTTAAATTCTATTAATAATTATGTAATTTATTTCCAATAGAAAATTAATACCTCCGCCATTGTGTTGCACATCATGTCCTTCGTCATGCCCAGGTTCTGTGATAGGATTTGAAGGCTGCAATGAAATGTCATGCGCATTGTTATCATGAAATAGTCAATTTATGTTCAAAATTAACACCAAACATGAAATTTCTCAAATATTCA
>MU227587.1:1038196-1061920 GCA_018584345.1 Thuja plicata | reverse complement strand
CCTAGTTGCCGAGACCCATCTTTCCTGCTTTCTGCAGTAGTTTCCTAGGTTTGGCTTCTCCCTAAGCTTATCTTAAGGGGGGGTGTTAGAGTAATAGTCTATCGGGGTTACTAATTTAAATCATTATTATCTAATTAGTAACTTCCCTATTCACTCTAGTTTGCTTAAGCTAACCTTAGGTAGTTTCTATTTCTGTTAGTTTCCCTTTTTATGGCTTCAGCATCCTTTATAAGGATTGTCCATTTTGTAATTCTTAAGGAGTTTGTAAATCATTTCATTGTTGAATATAGAACATATTTTCTGTCAACATGTGTTTGCACTCTCTGGCCTATCGGCCGCCATAGCTTTCTGGATCCTTCTCTCTTCTGTCTGTTTCATTCTGTTTGTAATAGCTATGCATGCAGGTGTTCTTGGGTAGATTGATATTCATCAATCTCAACAGTTTGGGTACTAGTGACATCATTTGTGGCGTGTATTATGAAGGAGACCTATTTTCTAGCTAACTTGAGACATGTAGCGTGTAAAATGAATTGTGAGCATGGATCATAGATCTGGAAGCATAATTGATGGATTGTAAATGATGTTTACTTGTTATAGGTACCGTGTGTATCTAAGAAAGGGGTCAAATAATTATTTTTATATTGGAAAGCCTTAATTGGCCGACCTAATTAATTATTTTTGTATTAGGAAAGCTTAACTGGAAGACCTAATGAATTATTATAAGAGGGTATATATGAGTGATCTTTTCTTTTAAAAAATGTGATAGAGAAAAAAAATGTGAAGAAGAAGTGGAAGCTGCGAGGCTTGTTTGGCTGCTGGATGTAAAGTAGAGTGTATGAGAAGAGTACTTCATTGGAACTAACCAAGCAAAGATAGTTTCTATCAGACAGTTCACTATATTGTGTATTTTATTTATACACTTGTTCAGATTGTAAATCCTTGAGGGTGGCTTTAACCTTCTTTGGGAAGTGTGCCTTGGTAGTGAGCCTACTATTTCTTTTGACTCCTAACAGGGTCTATCTCCTAACAGGGACTATGTATTGTAATGTTTTAACAAGCTCCTAACATGGATAAATCGTTTAACAAGGATACTATACTCTCAACACATTATTTGTGGGTGTTAATTCCCACTGGGGTTTTACCTTTAATAGGGTTTCCTTGAAAAAAAATATTTTTTTATGGTATTGGCATTTACTGTGTTATCATTTACATTTGCAGATTTAGCTTATAAACTTTAAAGTTTAATAATCTCTATTACAATTGATTCACCCCCCTCTCAGTTGTCTTGTGGACTATTATTCCTAACAATTGGTATCAGAGCGTGTGGTCCTTAGAGAGAAAGTTTAAAATCTTGAGGTGATCCTTAAGATGACTTACTACATGAAGGATAGTCCAAAGTTTTATCTTGAAAACTTTGACAGTTGGCAGAACAAGATGAGAACATATTTTCTATGTCTAGGAATTGATTACTGGATGATCACAAAGAAGAATGAAAATATAGTGACTAAGGATGAGTTAGAAAAGGATACTAAAGATCATAAGAAGTTATTTTCATGTAATATGGTTGCAAAGGAATCTTTGATCAGTGCACTTTTAGAAGGAGAATTCACATAAGTAAAGGACTTGGATTCTGCACATGAGATCTAGTCAAGATTAGAAGCATTGTATATTGGAGATAAGTTTACTAAATAGGAAAAGCTAAAAAAATGGAAGACAAAGATGGAATCATTGAAGATGAGAGAAAATGATAACATTAGGGCATATGGATAGAGAATTACTGAAGTGGTTATTGGTATTAAAACCTCTGGAGGTACTTACAGTGAAAAAGAAGTGATTGCGAAGATACTCAGATCTTTGACACCTACATATAGAACCAACGTACAAGCTATAGAGGAGATTATACCTTTGACATTGAACTTTACTAGAGAGATGTTGATTGGAAAGTTAACTACATTTGAGGCTGCAGAATTGGGAGACACTTTACCTAAAGTTGAGTCAATATTCAAGGCAACTGTGCACAAGAACAAAAAGAACTTATCTAGAAATGTAAGCACACATAGTAATGACCTAAGGGAAGAACTTGGAGCCTATGTTGATGAATGATAACATATACATGAAAAAGAAATAAAGCTAGATGAAGTTATGGCACTGATTTCTAGAAGAGAAAATAGAGGTAAGGGAAATTTTGAAGGAAAATTACCTTTGAAATGTTTTTCATGTAAGTGGATTGGTCATTTTGCATCTAGATGTCCTACAAGAGTTCCAAAGCAAAAACCTAAGTTTTTCAAGTCTAAGTATTCAAAAGACAAGGAATGTTATTGTGCTAGTCAGGGTAAATTTGATGACGATGATGGTGACTATGATGAAATTGGATTAATTGCTATTAAGGACGATGAACCTATGCATGAAGAAAATGCATTAGTACCCTGAGTTGAAAAGAACTCTAAATGGGTTATAGACAGTGGTTGTTCACACCATGACTGGAGATAAAAACAAGTTTGTGAGTTTGAAAAGACATGATGGTGGTGTTGTCAGATGTGGTAACAATAATCCTAAGCTTATTATTGCAGTTTGATCTATTTCTTTGGATGGAAAGACTAACACTGACAATGTATTACTTGTTCATGGACTTAAGCATAATCTGTTGAGTGTTGAATAGTTAGTAGACAAGGGTTATCAATTGAAATTTATTGATGGTAAATACTCTATCAGAAGTAAAGCAGGAGACTTGATCACATTTGGTACTAAATCCAGAGGTAATGTATTTGAATTGAACACATCTGAAGCTTCTTGTTTTATTGTGAAGGTTGATGACAGTTGGTTATGGCACAGAAGATTTTGTCATGTTAATTTTGATAACATTATGAAGGCAAGTATGAAAATAGTAGTAAGATATCTAGCTAAGATTGTAAATCCATCTAACACTATGTGTAGAGAGTGTGTTATGGGGAAGCAGACTAGAAGCATGTTCAAAAGCAAAGCATATTCAGCAAAAGGGAAGTTGGATATGGTGCATACAGATCTGTGTGGTCCTACACAAACAAAATCATACTATGGTGAAAGGTACTTTATACTATTTTTTGATGAATTTTTTAGAATGATGTGGGTTACTTACTTAAGGGAGAAATCTGAAGCATTTGACAAGTTAAAGTTATTTAAAGCAAAAGTTGAGAATGAATCTAGTTTGAAGATAAAGTGTTTGAGATTAGACAGGGGAGGAGAGTTTACATCAGAGCTATTTAATACATACTGTGAAGAGCAAGGAATATACAGACATAAATCAGTCCCTAGAACTCCACAATAGAATGGGATAGCAGAGCAAAGAAACAAAACTATATTAGATGTTGCAAGGACTATGCTGTTGGAAGGAAATGTGTCACATGTTTACTAGAGAGAAGTAGTTGGGATTTTTGTGTACACACTAAAAAGAATTCAGATCAGAGAAGTTACAAGTAAGGATCCTTATGAATTGTGGTTTGACCATACACCTAATGTAAAATATTTTAGAATATTTTGTAGTAAATGTTATATCAAGAGAGATGATGAAATATGCAAGTTTGATGCTAGAAGTGATGAAGGAATCTTTCTTGTTTATTCCACTAAGAGTAAAGCATATTAATGTTTCAATCTGAGATTGAGAAAGTTGATTGAAAGTGCCAATGTCAAGTAGATGAAAAATTTCAGATTCAGGAAAGAATGTACGACTGTGGTCAGATTATAGAAGTGAAAGAGGTTACTGCTGAACCTAAAGAATATTTGATGATTGACAATGAGATTGAAGATGAATAGATTGAAGCTACTGAGACATTGAAGACACAAAGGTATGTTAAGAAGAACCATCCCAAAGATCAAATTATTGGTGATGCAAGAAAAGGCATGATGACTAGATCTAGAGCTAGAGATGAGATTTGTTTTATTTCTCATGTTGAACCAAAGACTACTGATGAAGCATGTAGAGATGAATCTTGGAATAAAGCTATGGAAGAAGAACTTGAACAGATAAAGAAAAAAAATACTTGGGAATTGGTTCTGAGACCTAAGAACAAAAATGTGGTTGGTACTAAATGGGATTTCAAAAATAAGATGGACGAGGAAGGAACAGTGATAAGAAACAAAGAAAGGCTGGTATGTAAAGCCTACTCACAACAAGAAGGCATAGAATATGAAGAAACATTTTCTCCTGTTGCTAGATTGGAAGCTGTGAGATTATTTCTTGCTTATGATGCACATAAAGAATTTAAGGTTTATCAGATGGATGTGAAGTCAACATTCTTGAATGAAGATCTAGAAGAAGAAGTTTACATTGAGCAACCTGATGGTTTTCCTTTGATAGATGATGAAAAAATGGTTTGCAGATTGAAGAAGGCACTATATGGATTGAAACAGACACCAAGAGCATGGTAATCAAGATTGGAAAAATATCTCCTTCATGTTGGTTTTAGAAAAGGTAATGCAGTCATTAATTTATATTTGAGAACTGATGAAGATGGAATCTTAATTAGAGAAGGTTTTGTTGATGATATCATTTTTGGAGGCAGTGATAAGATGAGTAAGAAGTTTTCTAAAGAAATGGAAAATGAATTCGAGATGTCAATGATTGGTGAGATGAAATTTTTTCTTGGTTTGAAAATTAATTAGAGTAAGAATGACATTTTTATATCTCAGATCAAGTATCTTAAGGAAATGTTGAAAACGTTTGGAATGGAAGATTGTAAACCTGTTGGGACACCTATGGTGAATAGAAACAAACTGACTAATAGTGATGAGACTCAAAGTTTTGTTCAGAAAAAGTACAGATCAATGATTGGAGGTCTACAATATCTAACCCACACTAGACTAGATATTACCAATGCAATTGGAATTATCGCTAGATATCAGGTAGATCCTAAAGAGACACATTTTTCTGCTGTGAAAAGAATTTTTAGATATTTGAAAGGGACAATAGAATATGGACTGTGGTATGAAAAATCAGAGGATTTTACTTTGCAGGCTTATACTAATGCTGATTGGGAAGGTAATGTGGATGAAAGGAAGAGTACAAGTGGTGGTGCATTTTTTCTTGGAAAAAGATTGGTTTCTTGGTTGAGCAAGAAGTAGAACTATATTTCTCAATCTACTATTGAGTCAGAGTATGTTGCTACTACAATAAATTGTACACAGGTTGTTTGGATGAAACAAATGCTGAAGGACATTGGAATAATTTTCAAAGAACCAATGGTTATCCATTATGATAACACTAGCACAATGAATATGTTGGAGAATCCTATAATGCATTCAAAGACTAAACATATTTCTATTAAGTATCATTTCTCGAGGGAGAAGGTAGCAAATAAAGAGACTAAACTAGAGTATATTAGCACAAAGGAACAGATAGCATATATATTTACTAAACCTTTACCAAAATATTCTTTTGAATATCTCAGAGGCATGCTTGGGGTGGTGGCCCCTCCCTATGGTAATTAAATGATGCAAATGTGCATCAATCCAGTGGATCTTAGAGCTATATCATTCTCTGGACTTGATGTATGGATCTACTCCTTAGGGGGAGTGATCGCAAGAGAAAACGATGGAGTACATTTGGGTGATCTTGCACCTGGTTGATGGACATGAATATTTGAAAAAGATACACCTTACAAAAGACTACAGATGAATTATGGCACCTTTTTCCATTGCTTCCAAAGGGGGAAGGAATCTATGTGAAAATCCCTACTATTTTGAGAGATTTGTGTTGAGGATATTGAGAAGATTATATTAAGAGAGTAATTTTGGGTTGATCCATATGGATTTTCCCATATGTTTCCATCAATGCCAAAGGGGGAGATTGTTGGATGATATCAATTCTGGTTACTGATCATGCTGTTGATATTCATGTTTTGTCACTGATGTCAACATATATTTCTATGGAGAGGATAGACTGGTTACTTGACTGGCAGAAGTGTACAGACACCGAATAAATGATTTAGAATGATCAAAGTTGGATTTAAGTAGAAGGATGTTTTTTTACCTTATTCCTAAGTTCTGTTGGCTTTAAGTTGCATATTGTGGATGTTATAGTTTATTTGGTGAAGACTGGTTTTTGGACTGTAACTTTGATTCTAGATAGAGCAGGTCTCTTTGTTTCTGGTATATCTTTCTAGCGAAGATATTTTAGATGATGTGAGCTTACTAGTGGACATCTTACATATATTGGAATAATGGGTTGAGTTTGATTGTGGTTTGGGTACTGGTGACGTCAGTTGTGGTGTGTATTCTGAAGGAGACCTATTTGTTGGCCGACTTCAGACATGTAGCATGTAAAATAAATTGTGAGCATGGATTGCAGATCTAGAAGCATAATTGATTTATTGTAAATGATGTTTAATTATTATAGGTACCATGTGTATCTTAGCAAGGGGTCAAATAATTATTTGTATATTGGAAAGTCTTGATTGGCTAACCTAATTAATTATTTGTGTATTAGGAAAGCTTAAATGGCCGACCTAATGAATTATTGTAAGAGGGTATATATGAGTGATCTTTTCTTTTGAAAATATGTGATAGAGAAAAAAAGGTGAAGAGGAAGTGGAAGCTGTGAGGCTTTTTTGGCTACTTGATGTAAAGCAGAGTGTATGAGAAGAGTACTTCATTGGAACTGACCAAGCAAAGACAATTGTTATTAGACATTTCACTGGATTGTGTATTTTCTTTATACACTTGTTCAGATTGTAAATCCTTGAGGTTGGCTTTAACCTTCTTTGGGTAGTGTGCCTTGGCAGTGAACCTACTATTTCTTTTGACTCCTAACATGATCTATCTCCTAACGAGGACTATGTACTATAATCTTGTAACAAGCTCCTAACAGGGCTAATTCTTTTAACATGGATACTATACTCTCAGTACATTATTTGTGGGTGTTAATTCCCACTGAGGTTTTACCTTTAACAAGGTTTCCTTTACAACAAATATTATGTTATGGTGTTGGAATTTACTATGTTATCATTTACATCTACATATTTGGTTTATAAAGTTAAAGTTTAATAATCTATATCACAACTGATTCACCCCCTTGTCAGTTGTCTTGTGGACTATTATTCCTAACAAAAATAAAATGAGAAATAATATTAAACTACTTAACACAATAACCATGAAAACCTCAAAATGACTAGGTATGGATTATGTTGTAGATAAGGTATATGGTTGCTCACTAAACCTGCAACATAATAATGCATAAGAAAATGATATGAGAACTGAGGAGAAGGCTCCAATTTATAGACTTTTGAGAGATGGACGGTTGAGATTTAATTGGAAATGGAGGGCTAAGATTTATTTGGATCAATGTTGTGGCAATTATGTGGATGTCAAAGAGGCAAGGGGATTGATCATTCAAAAGGTGAGTTATTTCTCACACATGTGTGAGAAACTTTGAGGATTTTGGCAATAAATGCCAAGTGGGGGACAATGTAAGTGTTGAGAGGTTCAAAAAATCTCACACATGTGTGAGAAAGTCTCAAGGATAAAGTGGAGACAAATGTATATGAGATTGGTGGCTTTGGTGGCTCAAGGTGGGTTAATTCAAAATTCAAAATTTAAATTTGTCCTCACACATGTGTGAGACAATTTTAAATTAGAGGAAATATTAAAGGGTGTGGGAATCAAGAAATTAAGCTAATTAATCAAGGATTAATTAGTGGGTAGGATTCAGGAAAAAGATGAGGGATTTAGACTATAGGTTATTTTAATTAATTTAAGATTAATTAAACGCGTGGGATTAAATAAATATAAATTTATTTAATCAAGAGTAAGGGATAAAGGTGATTTTAATTAAATAAATGTAAATTTATTTAATTAAGGATAAGGAATAAAGATGAATTTAATTAAATAAACATAAATTTATTTAATTAAGGATAAGGTAAATATAAAATATTATTAAATAAATAATAAAAATTTATTTAATTAACTAGAATATGATAACGGTAATTGTGTTCAAGTGTGGACTGATTTTGGTGTCTACATTTTCCCCCTCTTTGATGTAGCATCATGAAGTGATGTTATATCAAAGAAGAATAAAACACAGTGGATAAAAAGGGATAAGACTAGAATCTTGATGCCCTAGTCATGGTAGGATGAGGAAGGGTGATGAGGAGGGAGTGGTATGACCCCTTGATAGGACATGCGAGTTCGGAGAACATGGGTGTAACACCCAGTGAGGGAACTGACACAAGGGAGAAATAATGCAAGGAGGCTTAGTAGGAGGGGCTAAGAGCACTCCTAGCTACCAAACTAGCTTTCAGACACAATGCGGAAGTCAAACAATAGAGTGAGAGAAGAAAACACAGAGATCCTTTATATTAACTTGATAAAAATCATTACATATCAGGTTGTAAGGCCTTCCCAGTTTCAGCCATATATTCAATGAATTACAATAAAATCTTCATAAAACAGAGATCATAGACCTTTGATTTCAATACCTAAACATTTACTTTCTTTCTCTAAGAATCCCCCCTTAAACTAAGAACATACACAAGAATATATACAAGAGTCCACTAGAGAAGTTGGTGCTCAAATCCATAAGTGAGACCCAAATTTAGGTCCAAACAGATCCCAATGAGAGAGCCCAAATAAATTAAGCCATCAGAATTAACTGAAGAAGCCAGCCAAAGATCCAACTCCTAAAATAATAGTCTCGGGTAGATGGTTACTGAAAATCAGCAACTCGTCGGTAAAGCATTCTCGAGCATCAGAAAACCCGTCGTTAAAGCATCACTGAAACCCATTGGTAAGGCATCACTGAAATCCATTGATAAGCATGTCAAAAGAAAATAAAAAAGCATGCTTGAGCAACATAACCCGAGCGACAGAGACAAGCATGCCTGAGAAGCAGAACCTGAGCGACAGAGAACAAATTAAAGAACTGAAAGAAAAACATCTTTTTGGTTGTGCAGGATTGCCAATGACCCAAGATGCTCTTGCATCAAACACCCGGGGTTACAAGAAATGATTCTCCGAAGCATTTATCAGGTCCAACTTGAAATGAATCCAACTTGGATTGACAAATCCATGATGAGTCCTCAATCGGTTTGTTCTTCCACTTCACCAGATATTCCATGTATTCTTTTCCTCTTGTGCTTCTGCCAATTTTCTGTTTCTGAATCTTTTCAACTTATTCTATCTATTTCTTAGGATAATCACTTGATATAGTCACTTCTTCATCAGGTTCATGATATTCATACAAGTCTAAAATATTGAATATAGGTGATATATCCATGTCATCAGGTAATTCAATCTCATAAGCATTTCCACTGTCAAATCTTCTCAGTATTTTGCAAGGAACAAATTTCTTCATCTCCAGTTTACCATATGTTCCAATAGGAAATCTTCCTTTCTACAGATGGACCATCACTGCATCACCAAATTCAAATGTTTTATGTCTTCTTGATTTGTCTGCACTGTCTTTGTATTTCTGATTACTTTTCTCCAGCTTCTGTTTTACATCTTCATGCAATGTCTTCATAAATTCTGCAAATTCCTTTGCTTCAGCACTTATTTTCTCTTCTCTAACAATGTCTCTCAAGTCTAATATACCTCTTAGTTGTGTACCATGAGAAATCTCAAATGGTGTCTTTCTAGTACTTTTGTTTACTGAACTGTTGTATGCAAACTCTGCTTGTGCCAACATCAAATCCCAATTCCCTGGTGTGTCTCCAACTAAGCAACTCAATATATTACCCAAACTTCAGTTTACAACCTCTGTTTGTCCATCAATTTGTGGATGAAATGTAGAACTAAACTTCAAATCATTATCCAACTTCTTCCAAAGTGTTCTCCAAAAATAGATAACAAACTTATTGTCTCGGTCAGAGATGATACTCTTCGGTAATCCATGCAATCTGACAATTTCCTTAAAGAAAAGATCTTCTATATGTACTGTATATGATTTTTTATTAAATGGTATTAAATGTGTCATTTTATAAAATCTATCCACAAAAACAAATATGGAATCATTACCTCTTGCTGTCCTAGGTAAGCTAAGAACAAAATCCATGTTGATATCACTCCAAGGTTTCTCAGGAATAGTAATAGGTGTATACAAACCTGTACTCTGACTCACTCCTTTTGCAACTTGAAAAACCCCATATCTTTTCACAAAATTTCTGAACATCCTTATACAACAGAGGCAAAAAATACCTCCCCTTCAGCAAACTTATATTAATGTTTTATCAATGCCAAATTGTCCAGCCAATCCACTACTATGTTTCTCTTTAATCAGATTAATTCTCATTGATCCTCTTAGTATACATAACTGAAAACCTTTGAACAACATATCTTCCTAAATGAAATAGTCTTCATAGTTACTTGATTGATTTGTATTAGGTTCTCTGCACACTCTCCACTGCTCTGAAAAATTAGGATCACTTTCATATAGATTCTTTATGTCATCAAAACCAAGAACTTCAATTCTCATTTCAGTCAATAATGAACTTCTTCTACTCAATGCATCATCAACTCTGTTAGAAACTACACTCTTATGCTTAATCACAAATGTAAAGCTCTGCAAATACTCTACCCATTTCATATGTGTCTAATTTAGCTTATTCCGACTATCCAAATACTGTAAAGCCTTATGATCAATATACAACACAAATTCATTTGGCATCAAATAATGTCTCCATTTATTCATGGCTTGCACAATAGCATAGAACTCTTGATCATAGACAAAATATTTCCTTTTCGCATCATTCAAATTTTCACTAAAGAAAGCAACATGTTTACCTTCTTGAGTTAACACAGCTCCAATTGCATTTTCACTTGCATCACATTCAACTTGAAATACCTTATTAAAATAAGGTAATGCTAGCACAGGTAATACAACAACCTTTAAATTTAAAGCTTCAAAACTCTTATCAGCTCCATGTGTCCATTTGAAATCTCTTTTGTCTCCTCTCATTGTTTCTGTCATAGCAATACAAATAGAACTAAATTTTTTGATGAACTTCCTATAAAAACTTGCCAATCCATGAAATGATCTTACCTCAATGACATTTTCAGGTGTAGGCCAACTCAGTATAGCTTGAACCTTCTTTGGATCCATCTTCAAACCATCAACTAAAATCACAAAACCCAAAAACACAAAGCTCTTCTTTCATGAAGGAACATTTCTTCAGATTTATCAGTAGCTTTTCCTCTTTCAATCTCTCCAAAACTTATCTTATATGCATCAAATTCTCTTCTCTAGTCTTACTGACTATCAAAATGTCATCCAAATATACAATCACATACTTATTCAAGAATTTCTTCAAAAATTCATTCATTAACCTCATAAAAGTATTGGGTGCATTAGTTAAACTAAAAGGCATAACCAACCACTCATACATACCTTCCTTTGTCTTGAAAGTAGTCTTCCATTCATCTCCTTCTTTGATTCTGATCTAATGAAATCCACTCTTCAAATCAATTTTGGTAAAATATCTTGCTCCACTCAAATAATCTATTATGTCATCCATTCTTGGTATAGGAAACCTATACTTCATTGTTATCTTATTGATTTCTCTAGAATCAATGTACATTCTCCATTCTCCATTCTTCTTAGGTGCCAATACAATAGGTACTACACATGGACTCAAACTTTCTTGGAAAAATCCTTTGTTCAATAATTCATGAACTTGTTGGTTAAGCTCTTCATTCTCGGTTGGTGTTAATCGATGTGGTACTTTGTTTGGAAAACTATCTCCAGGAATCAGATCCATATAGTGACTGATATCTCTCATTGGTGGCAAACCATCAGGTACATTATCTAAAATTATCTCCTTGTACTTAGCGAGAAAATTTTCAACTTCTATAGGAATGTCATCTTCTATATTCTTACTTGGTTTGTTAGGAATCAAAGCATAACATATACCATTTCTTTTCAATTCCTTAACAAATTGTCTACCTTCCATTAGACAAACTTTCACAGATGTACATATCTCACCAACAAATTCTTCAATCAAAGGTAGCAAAACTTTCCTCTTACCATGAACCCAAATATAATATCTATTCAATCTTCCATCATGTATAGCATGTCTATCATATTGCCAAGGTCTACCCAATAAAATATGACAACAATCCATAGGCATAATATCACACAACACCTTATCATAATACTTCCCAATTTTTAGATTCACAAAACATTGTTCACTCACCATTAATGTATGATCATCCTTGATCCATGAGATCTGATAGGGTTTTGGATGTTTCATCCTCTCCAACTACAAATTTGCAACCATTTCCTCAGATGCCAGATTCTGCGAGCTTCCATTGTCAACAATCACCTTCCAAACTTTGTCTGCAACTCTACATCTAGTTTTGAACAAAATTTTATTGATTGGATCTTTCTTATTCTTCTCACTCCATAGTATCCTTCAGATAATGAAATTTCCTTCCTTTTCAGCTTCATTTGGTGACTCCTCTTGTACCAATGCATTTCTGCTACTACTGCCTTTCTTTCTTGAATGTGTACATTCAAAAGATTTATGTCCTTCTTCACCACAATTGTAACAAGTAACTTGGAATCCTTTTCTTCTATAACCACCTCTGGAGTAATTACCTCTTTCTTGGTATGAATTTCTACCCTTCCATTCAGTCTTTCCTTTATCTTGAGATGTGTCCAAAATTGAATTTTCTGATTTAGATCTGTTGTTTTCACCATGGAATCTACTTCTTCCTGTAGGGAGTCTACCTCCTTTTCATCTTTGCATTTGTTCATATCTTCTGTTCAACTCTTCCTCAGCTTTTAGGGCAAATTGGTATGCCTCCTCAGTGGTTTCTATCTTGACCAAACTGATTTCATCTTTATGGAACTTCTCAAGCCATTTAGGTATCTTGCAACTCTTTTAACTTCATCTTCAACATGTCTAGATCTGATGTCCAATCTATAGAATTCCTCAGTATAGTCTTTCATAGATTTGTTCTTCTGCTTCAAGCTTTGCATTATGCTAATCAGGTTAATCTAATAATCACAAGGTAGAAACTTGTCTTTCAATTTGTTGACCATCTTATCCCATACCTTGATTTTGTCTTTACCCTTCTTCTTTTGATCCAATTGTAGATGTTCCCACCATAGGGATGCATGAACTTTCAGCTTTGTGCTTGCAATATTCACCTTCTTATCCATCTTTGTTATCCAGTCAATCAATTCATCATAATCCAATTTTCCACTGTACTTAGGAGGATTGAACTGAGGTGTGGATTTCAAACTTGTCAAGGCCCTCAAGAATCGCTCTTCTTCCTGATTCATCATAGGTGCAGGTGTAGTTTCACCTTGAACCTCTTCATTTTCATCATCACTAACATCATCAAGATGTCTTCCCCTGCATTGGGATGTCTCAATAGCTTCTAATCTAGTAGCCATCTGTCTAAGCATATCAACTAGACCTAGATAAACATTTCCTCTCCCATGAACCATCTTAAATCCCTCTAAAATTGTAGGTCAGATCACAATCTGCTACCCAACAACAATACCAACTAGGGTTAGGGTTTCAAGAAGGAACTAGATCTCACCATGCTCTAATACCACCTGATACAAGGAGGGTTAGTAGGAGGGGCCAAGGGAATTCCCAGGTACCAAACCAGCTTGGAGACACAATGCAGAAGTCAAACAACAAAGTGAGAGAAGAAAACACATAGATCCTTTATATTAAATTAATAAAAATTATTACATGCCGGGCTATAAGGCCTTCCCAGTTTCGGCCATATATTCAATGAACTACAATAAGATCTTCATACAATAGAGATCACAAACCTTTGATTTCAATACCTAAACATTTGATTTCTTGCTCTAAGAATCCCCCCTTAAACTAAGAATATACACAAGAATATATACAAGAGTCCACCAGAGAAGTTAGCGCTCAAATCCATAAGTGAGACCTAGATTTAGGTCCACACAGATCCCAATGAGAGACCCTAAATAAATTAATCCATCAGAATTAACTAAATAAGTTGGCTAAAGATCCAACTCTCAAAATAATAGTCTCGAGCAAATGGTTACCGAAAATCAGCAACCTGTCGATAAAGCATTCCCGAGCATGAGAAAATCCGTCGGTAACGAATCACCAAAACTCATTGGTAAGGCATCATCAAAATCTGTCAGTAAGCATGCCTGAGCAACAGAACCTAAGTGACATGGACAAGCATGCCCAAGAAGTAGAACCCGAGCAACATAGAACAAATTAAAGAACTGAAAGAAAAACATATTTTTGGTTGTGCAGGATTGCCAGTGACCCAAGATGCTCCTGCATCAAGAATAAGGAGGTTGGGGCCAATGGAACACCCAACTATCCAGCCACCCTGCAAGTACACACAATGAAAGAAAACAACAAAAAGAACAACACCAAAGAGAGAAGGAACAAAAAATATCTTTTATTGCTTCATGCTATTACAACATACATGCCCGACGCCTTCCGCATTATGACCAACAAGATTTAAGAAAATCCATATTTAATCTATCTTCTACCTTCTTATATCATCATCAGCTACTTGTTCTACTAGCTGATACCTAACCTACTCCTAAAAATCCCTATTTATGCTTGCCAAAGCGGCTTACAAAGATGGAAGGCCGACCACCAACAATCCACACACATCCCAAGACAAGATCCAAATATTAAATGCATAACAAGAAATTAAATATAGAAGTCAGCTTCAATAGAAACCAAACAAAGACAAGCTCGGTCAAAAAAAACTGAGCATCAGGTTCACTCGGCATAGGAAGAAACGCTCAGCCAACACTAGGCAACTCAACACAAACAGGAACTGAGCCAACATTGAATAGCTCAACACACACTACAAATCAGCAAGAGCTGCAACTTGGAACTAATTGGAAAAATGAACAAAGATGAGAAAGATAGAAAGGCAACCCGAGATGCTCTTGCATCAGACAATCGGGGTTGAAATAAATTATTCCCCTGAATCATTGAGGTGTCACAACCTAAGCTGAATCCAACTCAGATTGAGAAATCCATGTAGCATCTTCAACTGGTCTATTCTTCCACTTCACCAAATATTCATAGAAATATTTTCCTCTTATGCTTTTATCAATCCTCTGATCTAATATCTTTTCAACCTCTTCAATCTTCTTCTCAGGATACTCATCTGGTATAGTAACTTCATCATCTAACTCATGATACTTATGCAAATCAGAAATATTGAATATAGGAGATATATCCATGTCATCAGGTAACTCAACTTCATAACCATTATCACTGCCAAACTTCCTCAAAATTCTACAAGGACCAAAATTCTTCATTTTTAGCTTACTGTATGTTCCAACAAGAAATATACCCTTCTTTAAATGAACCATTACCTCATCACCAACTTCAAAAACATGATGTCTTCTAGACTTGTCAACATTTTCTTTATATTTCTGATTACTTTATTCTAGTTTCAACTTCACTTCCTCATGTAAAGACTTCATAAAATCAGCAAATACTTCCCCTTCAGCACTTCTATTTCTTTCACCAACAATATCCCTCAAATCTAATACTCCACTAGGCTGCATTCCAATAACAATCTCAAAAGGTGTTTTCCCTATACTCCTATTCACAGAATTGTTATATGCAAACTCAGCTTGTGCCAATATCATCTCCCAATTACTCAGCTTATCTCCAACTAAACATCTCAAAAAATTACCCAAGCTTCTATTGACAACCTTTGTATGTCCATCTGTCTGTGGATGGAATGTAGAACTAAACCTCAACTTAGTATCCATTTTCTTCCACAAGTTCCTCCAAAATTAACCAACAAACTTGCTATCTCGGTCAGAGATAATACTTCTCAGTAATCCATGCAATCTAACTGTTAGAGTAGTCGAGTATTGCTAATAATTAAATCAGTTAATTATTAGTTTATCTACTCTTTTCTTAAGTTAGACTTAGGAAAGTTTCCATTTCCTACTAGTTTCCCTTTTAGGGTTTCGGTATCCTTTATAAGGATTCACCGCTTTGTATCTCATAAGGAGATCATTTTTGTAATTCATTGTTGAATATAGAAGCTTTTTTTCTGTCAACATGTTTTTGCAGTCTCTGGCCTATTGGCCGCCATAGCTTTCTCTCTTCTATCTTCATTCTTGTAGCAGTCTTTGCATGCAGGTGTTCTTGGGAAGATTTGCAGTTTAGCAAATCTAACATGGTATCAGAGCTCGCCTGCTGCTCGCTGTTCGTACTTGGTTGAAGCTTTTAGACTCCGAGGGTTTCAAAGGTTTTTCTAGTATTTTTTGTGGTTTTTAGGGGGCAAGCTTTGGTTATGGTCACTTTGGGCTCAAACGGACATTGCCATTGAGCTCAGAGGACCCCAAAACCCCAGAAACGACATAAAATTCATCCATTTTGGACTACTGGGCTCTGAGGCAAATTTTTTTTGATTTCTGTGCCGTACGACACAGAAACCAAGGAAAAAAAAATAAAAAAATCATTAAAAAACCACTTTTTTAATGGTTTTTATTAATTTTCAACAGCGCGCCCTTTGTTATTTGAATGGCGTTGCGATGCGGCCCCCGAGCCGCCCAGTGGCCACCTGCCGCCGCCCCGCCGGCGCCTCCAGCTCGGTTGCGGGCCCTTGTTCACTGCGGGCTCCGCCGCCCCGGGTGCCTGCCGCTCACCACGCAGCGACACCTCCACCGTGGCTCCCCCGCTCCTCTCTGCTGCCCCTGCGGCCGCGCCACCGCGCCGCCTGTTCTGCGGCCCCCGCCGCCCGTGTTACGCCGCCCGCCCACTGCTCCCCGGTGGCGGGATTTTTCTCAGCCCTCGCGGGACTTTTCAACAGAGGCTGCGGTCATATGGTGAACCGCGGGCTTCAGCCCAGCCCCTGGAGCACGCCATACACCCGGGGGCCTATTTTTTTTAGCCCCTGGGGCTTAAAACCTCCCCTTTTTGGTTTTCTGGGGGTACCTGGGCCTTTTTCGCTCTACAGGGAGAATACGGGGGTCTTTTTATGACTTCCATATACCGTCGGAAAGCTCTTTGCGAGAATTTTTCGATGGTGGAGGTTAGGGTTTTTGGTTCCACCGTTTTGATAGCATTTTTTTCTGTTAAAGTCTTATGTCTCTTTTTGTCTTCCGGGAGTCATATTTGGCTCATCCGGAATCCTTTTCTGGCAAACGAGATATCGTCGAAAAGATGATTCAGTGTGCTATTCAGTGGTAGAGGTTATTTTTCCAGATTTTGCTCTAGGTTTTTATTCATCCGCATTTGGCAGTTTATGCCCTTTGGTGGAGTGCTTGGTTCTACAGGTCCGGGGATCTCTTCTTCTGAGTTCATAGCTCACTCTTCTTTCTGACTTCTGAGCTTGTATGCTCTTTCTGTTGCATTTTTGTTCTGTAAACGCACTGAGATAAAGTGCCTTCTTCTGCATTCTTGGATCTTGTACACCTTGTTCGGTTGATGTACTCTCACTCTGTTATAAAGTGCCATGGGGGGGTTATGATGTTTATGCTGCTTTAGGCGCATCCACCTTTGTCAAGTGAGCGTACCTTCCATGACATTAGCCCATGTAGTGTGTCTATGACACCACCCTTTATCCTATGTGTGTGCTTCTGTTGCACTGTTGGTGTTCCTGGTTCTTCTTCTGCAGCTATTTCGGGTACTGCATTTCAGTGTTCATGTCACCTCTCCTAGTTCAACATTATGGGGGGGTTCACCTATTGGTTCTATTGCTTCCTGGTTCGATTGATCAGCTCTTCAGACACTTGTCTTCTCTACCTGGTCATGCACTTCAGTGGGAGTTCCAGCAGTATCTTCTGACAGAGTTTTCAGACATGCTTCGGAGATGCTTCTTTCTCTATTCTTGTTCCTCTCTCTGGGACATCTTTTCCCTTTTTTGTTTTGGGTACCTGATCAGGCGTAGTTGCCGGGACCCATCTTTCCTACTTTCTGCAATAGTTTAGTTTTTTTTCTTCTCCCTAAGTTACACTTAAGGGGGGGTGTTAGAGTAGTCGAGTATTGCTAATAATTAAATCAGTTAATTATTAGTTTATCTACTCTTTTCTTAAGTTAGACTTAGGAAAGTTTCCATTTCCTAGTATTTTCCCTTTTAGGGTTTCGGTATCCTTTATAAGGATTCACCGCTTTGTATCTCATAAGGAGATCATTTTTATAATTCATTGTTGAATATAGAAGCCTTTTTTTTGTCAACATGTTTTTGCAGTCTCTGGCCTATTGGCCGCCATAGCTTTCTCTCTTCTGTCTTCTATCTTCATTCTTGTAGCAGTCTTTGCATGCAGGTTTTCTTGGGAAGATTTGTAGTTTAGCAAATCTAACACTAACAACCTCTTTAAAGCCAATCTCAGAAATATGCACAACATCTAATGTCTTCTTACATGGTATGAAATGTGCCATCTTAGAAAATCTATCCACAACAACAAATATAGATTCATACCCTCTTGTTGTCTTAGATAATCCAAGAAAAAAATCCATACTGATGTCACTCCAAGGTTTCTTAGGAATAGAAATAGGTGTATACAATCCAATATTCTGAATTACTCCTTTTGCAACTTGAAAAATTCCACAACTCCTTACAAACTTCTAAAAATATTTATACATATGTGGCCAATAATACTTTTCCTTAAGCAAACTCAATGTTTTATCAATTCCAAAATGTCTAGCCAGTCCACCACAATGCTTTTCTTTAATTAAATTAATTCTCATTGAACTTCTTGGTATACATAACTGAATTCCTTTGAACAAAATACCTTGAATGAAATACTCTGCAAACTTACTTGGTTTTTCTGATAGATTTGGTGCTTTACACTCTCTCCACGCCTCAAAAAATCAAGCTCAGTATCATACAACTCCTTCATCTCATCAAAACCAAGAACAGAAACCTTCATCTCGGTCAACAAAGAATGTCTTCTTCTCGGTGCATCTGCAACTTGGTTAGTAACTCCACTCTTATGCTTGATCACGAATGTGAAACTTTGTAAATATTTGTGAAGGAAGAAAAATATTTCTTTTGTTTTATTTAGTTTTATTAGGGTTTGATTGTGTATTTCCCTAACCTTTACATTTAAATTGTGTTTGTATTGAAATGTGATTATGAGGAAGATAATATGTTCCACCTTTATCCCCAAATGCACAAATGCAAGATCCAAGTTGATCAACCCAAAAGAGGGATTAATGCACAAATGAATCAACCATTTGGAAATGAGAGTAAAGAAGAAGATCTTAAATTCTGTTAATTGATTATATAGATATGATAAATGACAGAAATTGAAAAGGATGAGGAGAAGAACCAACCTTAAAGAATTACAGATCAAAGAATGCTATTTTCTGAGGTCTGTAGACTATTTATGGAAAATCAGAAGTATGACCTGGAATCGGAATGCAGAGACAAACAAAAACCAGAAATATTTTTCCAATCTGACACTGTCTTATGAAAAAGGTCAACCTTGACCAACAAATGTCACCCCTGACCCAATAATATTGACCCTGGCCTGCACAGTGTCGACATAAAATCTATTCATGGAGCCCGACAAAAATCCAAAAAGGGTATCGAGATTTGTAGTCCTGAACCTATACCTATAAGAAAAAGAGGTTTGCTTGTTGGGGGGGGAGGAGTTTGCCTTAGTCAAACCCCAGTTTTGGAATTAACCTTAAATATATGTAATTGAAATTGCAGAAGTAAACAAAGTAAATGCATAAATTCACCTTGCTTGTAAAAAGTCCTTGTGGCGGATTCAAATTCGTGGATCCACAAGTATACACCAAAATGTGGAAAGTAGAATGTAGGATGTCTTTAATCTCTTGCTTGTAGATCTCCAACACCAAGTCTTGAATGGGTTCTTGATTTTGAAGAGGCTTGGAAGAAGGTGGATGGAGAGATCACCAAAAGGGCACTATGTAGCTTGAATCCTTCAATGGCTTCCAATGGATCTCCTTCATGAAAATGGATGCTAGAATCCTTGAGGAGGGATGAATGCTTGCTTCAAATCTTTCTTGATTTTTTGCTTGAATCTTCTCTTGATGATGTTTCTCAATTGCTCAAGGATGCTTAGACTTTAATAGAGGACTTAGAGAAAATGAGGGGAGGAAGGCTCCCTTTTATATGAAATTAGGGCACAATCTTCTAAGGAGGCCAAAATAGGAGAATAAAATTCCCATTAAAGTCTTTACCCCTAGGAGAGGACCTAAGTTAAATATAGTTTAGGAATCGATGCTTCAGAACCCGAAACAGCCAACCCAAAAGCAGGAAACAACTTTTGTAAAGACCGACATCCAGAAATTGTGGGACCTCGGGATCTAAACCTTGGGTCAAGGTCAAGGTCAACCTTGACCTAGGTCAGGGTTGAGGTCAACCTTGACGTAGGTGAAGGTCAAGGTCGACATAGACCAAAAAGGTTGACCCTAACCTTGAGGTCCAAGATCTTAGGTCTGCAGTCCAAAATGCAGAAATCAGGTTGGAAAGAAGTGGAAAGTGGGGCAGAATAGGGGGAAAGCTAGGTCAAAGATCAGGAACCCATTCAAGGTGCTTGACATGACCTCAAACCACTTACTCAGAAGGCTAAACTAGTCTATCATGGAAGTGCTTCCATTTTCTGACTATACATTTAGCCCCCACTTTAGCAAGAGTATGAGCTCAACACAAACTCTTGGTAAAGGAGAACATACAGAACATACAATCTTATTGGAATCAAAAGGGACAAAGAAATCCTCAATCCCCCAAGGGACTTAAGTCTTTATCAACCCTAATATCATGATAAGAGAGACATCACCTAGTTAAAGAGAGAGGGGGGGTGTGATTATCTTGCCCAATGAGAACTTATGTCCCATTGTGAACCACACAAAAAGTGTAACTAGAAAGATGGAGTTGAACTACCTAGTGAATTTGGCTACTCACTAGTCAACCCATCAGGGAGATCAGTTCTTAAAGGGATCAAAAACATTGTAAATTAAAAACTGGCGGGATCAAGAGATCCATGTAAATTTAAACTGGCGGGATCAAGAGATCCTAAAAGGTAAAATGTCCATGCTTTAAGGATTAGTTTTTAATCCATAAAGGGAAAAAATTTTAAGTCTTGAAAACTATTTTGAACATGCATGTGTGAAAAAAGTGAGTAGAGTGTATGCCCCCACATTAAAGTCATTTCTAACACTTTAATAGGAGCAATGGTTTTAACGAAAACATAAACAACTCTATAGATTATGTTTCCACTACGAGATGCCCCCAAACAAAGACAACTCAAGGGAAATAAAACATAAACATACACAAGAACACAGAAGGGATCTACCTACTATGGGGTTAGTATGATCATAAGATAACATGTATATAGAAATATGATATTATTGCAAATGAATTGACATCATTCCCCAAAGAAAGTAGAACTACAATCAGGATGGAGGAAAGAAACTTTAAGAGTTACAAAGAAGAATCTTTTCGGACCACAACCTGGAGACCAAAAATAATTAGTGCTACCATGTGGTTGATCCAAGCAGACCACACAAGGAAAATAGTTATAAAAAATAACATGAGTACAACATAACATGAAACAACATATAGAAGAATTTGTAAAACAGGTTTGATTCCCTTATCACCTTGCACCAACAAAGTAACAAGGGTCGTATAAAAGAGTCTAACAAACATTTAGAAAATACATTATGGGAGAATCACATTACAACATGCAAACACAAAAAGGGCTACCATAAAAGATAAGCCAATCAAGCACATTTCTGACCCTCCCCATCTTGGTTTATGTTATTGATGGAAGGTGGGCAACTCGCAAGAGGGACTATATCCAATACAATAGGAATGATAGCTAGTTCCAAATAAGGATCCTCTTGAGAATCACAATGCTTGATACTAGGTGTAATTATTAATTTATTTGAAAGCATATAAGGTAGATCAATATCAAGATCAATGGTCTCATATTCATCACTAAGATCAATAGGATCATCGAGGGTGTCCTCCTCATCAAGGTTGATTGAAATGGGTTATAAGATGCGAATAGGATCATCATACTCATTCATCTTAACATCATTATGCATATTGACTTCTTTCAACACATCAGGCATAGGTTGATCAAAAGAAGGTAAGGAGTTTCAAATAGCAGAAGCACAGACTCTAGCATTAGCTCTATGCTTCTTACGATGTTTATTAGCAGATTTGTTACATTTAGCTTTGCTTACCTCATGTTGAGAACTAGGAGGAATGACCACAAATTCCTTCACAGGTTCTATGGGAGGATTCTCAATAGGTTGCGATGAAACAGTAGAAGTTTGAGTAGTAGAATTAGAAGTAATTGATAAAGGAGGTATGGAAGGTGTAGGCAAAAGACCACGGTTAGGATCTATTTGAGGCATAATTAACTCAACAATTTTGTGATGTTTGTAAGCTTGGTATGAGCGAAAGAGATGATCGGGGCAAGGAGGACATGATATAGGTAATGAGGGCCAAAATAAATTGAGTAGCACAATCTCTAGGTCTAGAAGGTTGATATAAACTATGATTAATCATCTTGAGTTCTCTATTATGAGAAAACTTAAGACATTTATGAATGGGAGAAGCGATAGCATGCATAGCAGTTATCCAAGGTAAATCAAATTTGATTTGAAATAAATCAGAGGTAGGGATAATGATGAAGGTAGTATCTACAACCTTACCACAAAGTTAACAGGTAAGTTAATAGAACCAAGTGTGGGATAAAGAAAACCATTACATGTTTGGATCCATGCATCAGATGGATCATAACAATCACGTTGTAGTCCTTTCATAAAAATATTTTCCTCAGTAATGATATTTATTAAAGATGTGGGATCAACTAGACAACCATGAGTAGGTATCTTAGCAATCCTAGCATAGATATAAAGGGGACCATCGGGAGCTTTAATTTTTTCATAATCATCAAAGGTAATTAAAAGTTCCCTAGGTCGCTTGCCCTTAGTTTGTTTTTGATTTTTAGGTGGAATTGGAAGTTGAAGTGGAGGTGAAGGATCTTGAACAGTAAGTTGAGATGGCACAACACTCTCCACATGATTAACAATATGATTAAGATCATCCATCTTTGAATTGTAAATGCTATTCATAAAAGATGGTTGAGCTATAGTATTCGTATCATGTGTAGGTAAAGGATTGGTATAGATTTGAAGGTTTTTATTAGGAGGAGAAACAAATTTATTCCCATTACCATCAAAATTATCAACAGTTAAAGCTTTAGAATCAATTAAATCTTGAATTTTATACTTTAGAGAATAACATTTTTTAGTGTCGTGGCCATTCTGGAAATGGTATTGGTAGAAAGCTTTAGAATCAAAGGATTTTGAAGCTATCGTGGTGGGAAGAAGAGGTCAAATAGGAGGCAAGGTAATCATTTTAGCACTTAACAGCCTACTCATTATAGAATGCAAATTTTTAGAGAGAGGAGTAAACATACGATTCATACGGAAAGTAGCAGATGTAGAGGTAGCATTATTGGATGTAGCCACAACTTGATCAATAACCGCATTCGTCTATTTATTAATATTTACATAGTTGTTAGGTTTCTGAAACTTGTTAGGATTACGAGCATTGTCACTCTTATCAACTGAAATAGGAGCCATTGGAGTGTTGCTCTCAAACTGACTCACTTGTAATTGATAATGGTGAAGTGCTGCACACAATTTTTGAAAGGAGGTAAATTCAGTAAGCAGGATCTTATCTCTAATATCCTTTTGTAAATTTGAAATAAACATATGTTGAATATCAATATCAGGAATAGGATAAGAAATCTGAGCATGCAAATGCTTAAAT
>MU227587.1:1016726-1036711 GCA_018584345.1 Thuja plicata | reverse complement strand
ATAAGATGTTCCACATTTATCCCCAAATGCACAAATGCAAGATCCAAGTTGATCAACCCAAAAGAGGGATTAATGCACAAATGAATCAACCATTTGGAAATGAGAGTAAAGAAGAAGATCTTAAATTATATTAATTGATTATATAGATATGATAAATGAAAGAAATTGAAAAGGATGAGGAGAAGAACCAACCTTAAATAATTGCAGATCAAAGAATGTTGTTTTCTGAGGTCTGTAGACTATTTCTAGAAAATCTGAAGTATGATCTGGAACCAGAGCACAGAGACGAACAAAACCTCAAAATATTTTTATGATCTGACACTGTCTTATGAAAAAGGTTGACCTTGACCCACAAATGTCACCCCTGACCCAATAATGTCGACCCTAACCTGCACAGTGTCAACAAAAAATCTGTTCACGGAGCCCGACAGAAAGCCGAAAAGGGTATCCAGATTTGCAATCCTGAACCTATACCTGAAAGAAAAAGAGGTTTGTTTTTTTGGGGGGCAGGGGTTTACCTTTGTCAAACCCTAGTTTTGGAATTAACCTTAAATATATGTAATTGAAATTGCAGAAGTAAATGAAGTAAATGCATAAATTCACCTTGCTTGTAAAAAGTCCTTGTGGCGGATTCGAATCCGTGGATCCACAAGTATACACCAAAATGTGGAAAGTAGAATGTAGGATGTCTTCAATCTCTTGCTTGTAGATCTCCAACACCAAATCTTGAATGGGTTCTTGATTTAGAAGAGGCTTGGAAGAAGGTGGATGGAGAGATCACCAAAAGGGCACTATGTAGCTTGAATCCTTCAATGGCCTCCAATGGATCTCCTTCATGAAAATGGATGCTAGAATGCTTGAGGAGGGATGAATTCTTGCTTCAAATATTTCTTGATTTCTTGCTTGAATCTTCACTTGATGATGTTTCTCAATTGCTCAAGGATGCTTAGGATTCAATAGAGGACTTAGAGAAAATGAGGGGAGGAAGGCTCCCTTTTATATGAAATTAGGGTACAATATTCTAAGGAGGCTGACACAGGAGAATAAAATTACCATTAAATAATTTACCCCTAGGAGAGGACCTAAGTTAAATATAATTTAGGAATCGATGCTTCGGAACCCAAAATAGCCGACCCGAAAGCGGGAAACAACTTTTGCAAAGACCGACATCTAGAAACTGTGGGACCCCAGGATCTGAACCTTGGGTCAAGGTTGAGGTCAACCTTGACCTAGGTTAGGGTCAAGGTTGAACTTGTCCTAGGTTAGGTTCGAGGTTGACATAGACCAAAAAGGTTGAACCTGACCTTGAGGTCCAAGATCTCAGGTCTGCAGTCCAAAATGCAAAAATCAGGTTGGAAAGAAGTGGAAAGTGGGGCAGAACAGGGGGGAAGCTAAGTCAAAGATCAGGAACCCATTCAAGGTTCTTGATATGACCTCAAACCACTTACTCAGAAGGCTAAACTAGTCTATCATGGAAGTGCTTCCATTTTCTGACTATACAATATTCAACCCACTTCATGTCTCTGATTCAACTTATGTTGACTTCCCAAATACTATAAAGCTTTGTGATCAGTATATAGTACAAAATCCTTAGGAGTCAAATAATTTCTCCACTTCTTCAAAGCTTGAAAATAGCATAAAAATCTTGATCATACACATAATACTTCCTTTTATCATCATTCAAATTCTCACTAAAGAAAGCAACATGTTTACCTTCTTGACTCAACCCAACTCCTATTGCGCTACCACTTGCATCACACTCAATTTGAAATACCTTATTGAAATCAGGAAAAGCTAACACAGGTAACTCGAAAACCTTTTGTTTCAAAGTCTCAAAACTCCTGTCACCTCCACGTGTCCACTTAAAATCCTTTTTGTCTCATCTCATAGTATCGGTCATAGCATTACAAACATAAACCAAAATTCTTAATGACCTTTCTGTAGAAACTAGCCAAACCATGAAATGATCTTACCTCACCCACATTCTCAAGTGTAGGCCAGTCCAGAATTACTTTAACCTTATCAGGGTCCATTTTCAAACCATCGGCTGAAATAAAAACTCCTAAATACACAATCTCTTCTTGTATAGAGGAACACTTCTTCAGATTAATCAACAACTTCTCCTCCTTCAATCTTTACAACACTTGTCTAATATGCTCAAGGTGTTCTTCCTTAGTCTTACTAAATATCAAAATATCATCCAAATAAACAATCACAAACTTACCCAAATATCTCTTGAGAACTTCATTCATCAACCTCATGAAAGTATTAGGTGCATTAGTCAAACCAAAAGGCATAACCAACCACTCATATAATCCTTCTTTTGTCTTGAAAGCACTCTTCCATTCATCACCTTCTCTAATTCTAATATGATGATAGCCACTCTTCAAATCAATCTTGGTAAAATACTTTGTTCCACTCAAACAATCCATTATGTCATCCATCCTCGGCATAGGAAACCTATATTTCACTGTTATCTTATTGATAGCTCTGGAATTAGTACACATTATCCATTCTCCATTCTTATTAGGTCCCAATACAATAGGTACAACACATAGACTCAAGCTTTTTCTAATCAAACCTTTCTGCAACAACTCCTGCACTTAAGTTCTTCATTCGTAGTAGGTGTCAATCTATACGGTGCTTTATTAGGAAAACTAGCTCCAGGAATCAGATCCATGCAATAAATTATAATTCTCACTAGTGGTAAACCATCAGAAATATGCTCTACAACAATCTAAATTAGGGGGAAATGGTGAAGCTAAATTAGGGGAAAAAGAAAAGGGAAGGTGTAAGGCTAGAATTAAGGAGATGAAGGCTAAATTAGTGGGTGGAAGCCAAATAGGTGGGAGGGAATAATTCAATTTTAAATTATTAAATTCCCACACATTGGGAAATTAGAAAATAAGGAAATTACTAATTCCCAAATTTAGGACAAATTAGTCAATTAATTAAAATGAAATTAATTAACTGTGAGACCACGAGAAACAGGGATAAATACATGGAATTCATTTACCATGGCTTAAGATGTAGGGATACAGGGGAAATTAATGGTAATTTTCCCCTTAAAGAGGATGAATTAATAAAATAATGAGAATGAATGATTAAGGATTGAATTTGACATAATCGTATAATCAAACATGGTCAAAAAGTCAAATTAATTAGACATGATGAAGATTAGGTGATAAATTAATATTTAATTAAATATTTTCATTAATTAATTAATGCAGAATGACATTGTTGGGATATATTTTAAGTTTCTGAGATATGTCCAAAATTGTTACTGGTCTTAGTCAAGTTTTGCTTCTACATCAAGTTTGTTTCAGTGTTCCTACATGTTTTTTAAGAAATGTTTGTGTCTGAAAGAAATTTTGTCTTGAAAATTTCTTAAAACCCTAAACCCTAGGTCTTGTTTGTCTTTGGTAGGGTTTTTATCTTTTAATTGCCAAATTGTGTCCTAGATCTTATGTTTTCACGTTGACATTCATAATCAACCCTTTACTGCACCTGGTTCTTATTTTTCTTCATGTATCCAAATCTCATAAAGGTTGGCGATTATGTAAAGTATTCTAAGATTTAGTGACAAAAGGTTTTAAGTCTTGTCTCTTAATCTCGTAAACAAGATTGAATATTCCAAAAGTTTTGGAAATTGAGCACAGTAAGATTATGTCTTAATCTCGTAAGTAAAGAGAATATGCTTTGGTCATTCTGAGCTTAAGCGAAGGTGTATTATGTTTCTTGGCAGGCCCAGTGGTTAAGTGTTTGTCTCTTAATCTCGTAATGGTTTCTGGTTAGTACTAAGCATCCAATGACTTGGAAAAAAAACTCTCTCTAAATCTCATAAAGTTCACGGTTAAGTATGTAACATTTGGAGATCTGATGACAAAGGAAAGACTTGATAGTTGATGTTATGTTTCTAAATCTCATGAAGTTCCAATTAAGTCTTAAAAGATCTAGAGATTGAGCGAGGACCATAGATGCTAGTAAAGATCAAGGGTTATTGCCGAATCTCATGAACTAAGCTGAGTTAAGTCAAGTATTCAACGATTCAGAGATAGATTTGTCTCTGAATCTCAAAATAAAGCTGTAGTTAAAGCTTCCATTCAGAGATTATGAGGTAAGGGTTGTCTCTGAATCGAGAGATAGAATTGGAGTTAAGCACAATGTTATGATATTGAGTGCTGACCATTGATCATGACCTAGATGTGTGACTAGTTGACACTGAATCGCTAAATAAATAAAGCTAAGAAAAAGGAATTCAGCGATCATGAGATGCAAGGCTAAGATTTGACAAGATGCCAATGTGTGTCCTAGAGACTCACAAGATGAGTGGTGTGCGTGCAATCTCATAACTTAATCAAAACTGTTTGAAATATTATGAGATTTGGAGAGAAAAGGGTTTGAGTTTATCTCTTGATCTCACAATCTTGATGGTTAAGAAGAAAGAATTCAGAGATCAAGAGATCCCTTAGTGGCTTAATCTTGTAATATGACCATAGTTACCACTAACATCTAGAGATTTGGAGAAGGCAGTTAATATTAGTGATGATTGCCTTGTCACTGAATCTCATGATTATAATGGTCATTGCTTCAATATTCAGAGGTTCTGATAGATGGTGACACATATGCTTGTGGTGTGCAAGATCCATGGTGGTTGCTCAATCTTAGGATAAACCATAGTGTTAGTCAAGGAATCAGCGATTCAGAGAAAGCCTTATCTTTGAATTTCGTGATGAAACCATAGTTAAGCAAAGTATTGTGACATTATGAGAAAATTGTTATCACATGATCTCTAAGTGATGAGTGGTTAAAGTCTTAACTGATAAGAAGATTCATAGATCTTAAAAGGTTAAAGTGATCTGCTAAGGTGGAAAAAGAAAATGAGTCTAGCCAATCATCTTTTAGCTGGGGTTTTTACAAACTCTGAGGTTTTTGGGGAAAATATAGAAAAAACAATGATTACCTTTTTCCACCTTGTTTTCAAAATCAAGAATTGCATGTCAACCTCACACACCACGGCTAGCTCAAAATTAAATTTGGTGCATGTCATATGAATGTTGAGGTGATTGAAAAAGGATACTCAGTGATCTCAGCAAGTTGGTTGCATTCATTGATGAACGTTATAAAGACACAAAGCTACTATTTCCACTTATCAAAAATCTAGAGAAGTGTGATAAGAAGTTGAGAATTTGCAGAGAGTTGGTAAGAAGAGATGATTCAGAGAAGAAGACTTGAAGAAGCTGTATAAACCAGAGTCTAGAAAGGTTGCCTCTGGTGAAGGGTTTAAGGGTTTAGGGGAAGAACATAAGGTGAAACACAACTTTTCAGAAGAATTCATTACACTCCTACTTGGGTCCTCACATAATAAAAAGGTTAGTGATGAGATTTTCTCTGATTACTTGGCTAATTGTAGAGACCATGTCACTCCCAATTGTTTTGGATATCATCTGTTCAATTACTTCTACAGTAATAGAGTCAAACAAATTTGAGTCTGTAATGCTTGGAACTTGGGTTTAGGGAGTTTAATAGTCCCAGATGTATTTTTAGATGTTGACTGGCTAGGACTTATGATCTAGTGTCCAAAACCATTAGGAAGGGTGATCAGAATACTTTAGTGTCTTTAGTCAAAGGTTCCTTCATGAACGCCTTCAGTATTTACAACTCTTTATCTACAAAAATTGATTTGGATAAGGAGAAATAAAGATATAAGAAAAAAATAAATCTGGTCAAGAACCTAATCCCTAATTTTATGCCAAAAATGGGGAATATGTAGCTCCCTTGCCCAGCTGTATGAATGCACCCTATGAGTTCAAGGATTTGCATTTATATATGATATATTTGGCATATGGGTTGAACTGAGCATTAGGGTCAGATGGAGATTTTGAAAGAATTCTTGTAGACCTCCTAATGATTATCCTGGATATACAAAATTCCCATGTTAATACTGATTATGATTACATTCAGTATGTGATTGACTACATTCATGGGGGTCTTATGAGCATAGGGGAGAACAAGAAACACCATTTCATGCATTATTCTTTGTTGATGAATCTGATTTTTTTCTACAATGTCAATATTTTTGATATACAAATGTTGAGACCTAGAACAACCTTTCATGGACAACAAAACCCTGTACAATTGTGGATTAGGGTTTGGAATTCCACATCTAATGATCATGAATTCTATAGGTTTCATCTAACTAGATTTTTCATGCAATTATATGTATGCTTTGTATTGACATTTCTAGATTGTCTAATAGTGTGTTAAGGCTTCTAAGGCCTTGTGATTATGTTAAGAATTGGCCTCAGGACCACAATTGGGGTGATTTTTATTTGCATAAGACTTATACTATGATTAGGGTATATGGATGCCCTCAGCCTCAACATATACTCCCAAAAAAATTTCCCCCAAGAGTTGCACTCATGGAGCTTATTTGGCAACTAGTTTGGACAGACCAAGAGCATCTGGCTCCCCATAGAAAAGGGACATTAACACCAAGGCAATTCAAGATAGTTGATTTTGTTATTGGCAAAAGGGCTTTGGATGGGCTCAATAAATGGTTGAATCAATACAAGTTGGGTGTTGCTAAGTTCATATATGTAGACCCAGAGGGGTTCATTAAAAGTGCAAATAAATTGTTGACTCC
Source organism: Thuja plicata (assembly GCA_018584345.1). NCBI lineage: Eukaryota > Viridiplantae > Streptophyta > Pinopsida > Cupressales > Cupressaceae > Thuja > Thuja plicata. The sequence goes on along the minus strand of MU227587.1, from coordinate 1,030,065 downwards.
AAGTGTTGGAACCATCCTTGAGCATGAAGGATGTGATAAAGAAGATGTCATCAGAAACATGAGAGATGAAAATGAAATAGAACAAAGAAATGGAAAGTTTTGGGACTTGATGGATTTGGAAGTGCAATTGTAAAAGGCAGGGATTGAATTTGGAGGATACTTCCCTGATCTCCCTTACATGTCCATGATTAATAAGATGATTAGTATGTATGATACTTTGTACAATCAACTTGTAAACTAGTTGGAGGAAAAATGGGAAATACCTAGAACCTACTCATCCTCTGAGTATGAAGAGACTATTGAGGGGTCCTATGAGCAGCATAGCCCTCCACAAATGAATGAGCCACTTGGTTTTGAACAAGGGCCAAATGTGCTTGATATAGAGGTACCAAGTGAGCCTCCACAGAAGAAGAAAATAATGGAGGAGGAAGAGTCTTCCAAACAAAAGAGACATGAGAAAAAAAATGATAGAGTAGCTACCTTGGTCCCTGGTGAAAGGCCTTACTATCACCAATTGAGAAATAACATCAGAGAGGGGAAGAGAAAGGAGAGTCAAGAAGAAATTGGATTGCCCCTCGAGATGTGTAGAGATGAAAGAGAGATCTACCAAGAACAACTCTTAAGTGATGATGATTTCATCAAAAGAGATGAATTCAAGAATTTCCTGATTTGGAGAAAGCAATAGGAAATAGGTAAACAATTATAGGTCACTGATGGAACTACTCTAGGAAATGAGGCTTTGAAAGCTCTTAAAGCCTATGACCCCAACTCAGAGGTTATTACAGTGGAGTAGGCCAAGCAGTTGGTGAAATCTAGTGGGATGCTACTTGTGTCAGGATGGGATTTAGCTTCTACGTTCATCATAGATCAGATAAGGAGACAACCAAAATCTCACTTGTCTTCAGAGACACAGATAGGTGACATGATCAGAGGCTGTGGGTATGACCCTAAATCTCAAGCCCTTTCTATGTGGTCTTTAGCTCCAAGGACACACAAGCCTTTAATGGTAGATGTGGCATAGAGAATGCAAGGGAATAAAATCATATGAATAGTCCAAAATACAGCTGACATGGAAGTTTCTCAAGCTGTTATTGTAGGATTTGAGAGACAAATCCACAAAACCCGAAGAACACCTGCATGCAAGAAACCTGTAACAAGAAAGAAGCAATAAGAGGGAAGGAGAAGAACTCGGAAGTTGCTCAAGAAGTGAGAGCTAAATTGTAATCTGAATTAATGAAAAAATAACTATAAAGTTCAACCTATAAAGGTGAACAAAACCCTAAAACTAGAAAAGCTAGGTTGCACATTAATAATTAATATAAATATTAATTATAATGCACCTAAGAAAAAACTGAAGTAAACTAGAGTAATAAACAACTTAATTAATTAAATCAAAGTGATCTAATTAATAAGTGTAAACATATAATTACTCTAACACCCCCCTTAAGTGAAGCTCAGGAGGTAAGCTAACCTAGCATAGCTATGAAAGTAGAAAAATGGGTCCCAGCAACAAGGCCTGATCAGGTACCCAAGCACAACCAAATCTCTATAAAGCGGAGAAATAGAGAAAATCACATGGGAAAAACCCTACTCCAAGAAGAGAGAAAAAAAAATGCAGAAAAGAATGGCTCAAGAGACTCTCTCAAAACCATAAGTACAATAAAACCCCCCATGAGAGAGGGATGAGACACCAAAGCCCCCCCAGAATGATGGAACCGCTATAGGAATGATTGAACCAATGGAACTCCAATGTGGAAGAAACAAAGGCACGAAGCAATAAGGAAACCCCTGAATGAGAGGTGAAACCAGAAGGCCAAGCTGGTGCTCAAAGGAGAATGAATGAGACTCCTGGAATGGAATCCCCAATGAAGGTGGGCCAATAGATGGGCTGAATCTATTAGCTGGGAGGAGATGAATGTCCTCAGATATGCCCTCAACAACTAGAGGGGAAGGCTCGATGCAGGGAGTGACCATAACAGGGACTGCTGAAGAAGAATCATGTTGAACAAATGTAGGTGCAATAGGAGGAGGAGGTGGAGAAGCTACAACACTGATCTCAGGAGCAACACAGAAGTTCAGGTGACCTGACTTCTTCTCACTAGGTACTCGTGAAGTAGGAGAGATATTCTCTAACACTGGAGATGGTGGACCAAAATGCAAGGAGTACAGGCGGGTGGCAGGATCAATTGTCCCTGTAGCAACAATGTGGCCAGTCGCACTATCTCTGATGTGTACAGAATCTATAGTGAACTCATTTGTCTTCTTTGTCTCACTGCGAGTAATCTGATAAATGGAGAGAAGGTTCGATGACAAGGATGGAACACATAGTACATCATGGAATGCAGGACCAACGATGTCAATAGAACCCTGACCACACACAGGAATAACAGTGTCATTCCCGATCAAGATGTGTGGGGTGGGAGAGGCCACAAAAGATGAGAAGGAACTTTGAGAAGATGCCATTTTATGTGAAGAACCAGAATCCAACAACCACCTAGAAGAGGGAGCTATAGCAGATGCACATAAGGCATGACCCTTTCCGTTGTCTGACCCATCTGCTTGAGATGATGATGAAGAAGACCAGTGAGAAGAGGAAGAAGGAATATCAATGTTGCTCTTATGAAGAAGAGCTGTCAAATTAGCAATCTGTTGGGCATATCCATCTACCTTCTTCTAAAAGCACTGAGACTCATCATGATTGAACTTATTGCAATAAGTACACTTGGGTTTGTCTATCTTTGATTTCCCCTTAGGTGAAGGAAGTGGGCCAGAGGATGCTAGGAAGGAGAATCCTTCCAAGATTCTGTGGATGATGATACATGTTTCTGCTCTGATTTCTATGGGGATGGGTGAGAAACCAAGGCATGGATCATAGAACCTGAAGCATCATTCAATTGTTGAATCTTTGACTGCTCTCAAGTCAACCAATCATAGAAGGCCGCAAAGGAAAGCATATTATGCCTAGGACCCAAGGCTTCCATAGTGGAAAATAAAGTGGAGGAGAAAATCCAGAACTCTCCACAAAGCTTTGAGAGTATCAAAAAGATACACTCATAGTCTAATTTGGTCTTCCCACATACCTGTAAAAGTGATCGAAGAGCATTGAAATTCATCAAGAATTCCTCAATGGTGGAAAAACTATCAGGAGACAAGGATGTCAACTTTGCATCAAGTTGAAGTGCCCTGAATGCATTCACTATGCCAAACAGATCTGCAAATTTTCCCCAATAGGCGCGAGGAGTGGTCAAACCATCCAGATGAAACAGGAGGCTATCTTAAATGTGTAGTGCAATCAAACCCATGGCTTCATCCATTTTGTTTTTGTGCTGAAGGACCTCAAATGAATGCTGCAGAATAGGTTGGTTCTCATCCAGACATGACCATAAGCCACATGACATGAGTAGCTTGGTCATGTATGCTTTCCAGGTGTGATAATTGTGTGGTGTCAGCCGGGCCATAGAGGGGTCTGACATTGAGAGAAAAAGTATATGGAAGTAGAAGGGTCATTTCTGAATTAAATTATAGAAAGTAAATGCACCCCCCACAATGTATAATTCTATCCCCCCATACAACAAAGAAACAAGTATAGAAAGCACAAAAAATGAGAAGAAAACCTGGACGCCAAATGCAGAGATGGAGGAAACTAAAGCCTCTACTTCAACACCAAAAATGAGAGCTCAAATGGCTGAATTAGAAAATGAGACCAGTACCATTGCGTCCATCTCAAAAACACCTTTTCGATGATATTTTGTTTTTAAAAAATGGACACCGTATGCACAAGTTATGGCCGAAAGACCAACTGCTCCTCCAAAAAATAACTCTCTAGAAAAAACTAGAGACGGGAAATAATTTGATGGTCAAACGGCCGTTGCCCATCTGTGGCAAAAAATTTGACGACCATATGGTCGTTAGATGACAATTTGCTGGAAAAATTTTCCGGTAGCTGGAAAATTTGAAAATCGGCTGGAAAAATTCAAAATCGTCAGAAAATTTTGATCGGCAAGTGATGTCACTGCTGACATCACCTGTCGTGGGTGGTCATTGGCGGGCCGGTGGTTGTCGCCAGCGGCGGTGGCGGATGGGTGGCTCGCCGGTGTCTCCCGGGTGGAGCAACACCGACATAGGTTTTCGGTGGCTGGTGGGCGGCTCGTCGACAGGGGCCGGACTGTCATGGCACAGTGGTGTCGCTCCGGGCTGCACCTTAAAAAACCTTAAAAACAAGGTTTTTAAAGTTTTTAAAATTTTTTTTTTTGATTTGCATGTCGTATGGCCTGGGAGGGAGAAATTTTTTCCCAGAGGTCACTGTGGCCAAAAACTACAAACCTTATATGTTTTTTGACTCTCTCTAGCCTTCTGAGCGTGATGGTGGCATCTATTTTTGTTCAAAGTGCTCCAAAAAAAGGCACCTCCTCAAGATTGAAGAAAAAACCCCAGAGAAGCTATGGTTTTCTTCTTTGAATCACGACTTCAAAAAACTTTAGACCAAGCAGTAGAAGGGAAGCTCTGATACCATATAGGATTTGAGAGACAAATCCACAAAACCTGAAGAACACCTGCATGCAAGAAACTTGTAACAAGAAAGAAGCAGGAAGAGGGAAGGAGAAGAACTTAGAAGTTGCTCAAGAAGTGAGAGCTAAATTGTAATCTAAATTAATGAAAAAATAACTACAAAGTTCAGCCTATAAAGGTGAAAGAAACCCTAAAACTAGAAAAGCTAGGTCACACATTAATAATTAATATAAATATTAATTATAATGCACCTAAGAGATAGCTTAAGTAAGCTAGAGTAATAAACAACTTAATTAATTAAATCAAAGTGATCTAATTAATAAGTGTAAATAGATAATTACTCTAACAGTTACACATTTTTCCCACCTCAATGAAGCCAAGAAAGAGCAGTTGTCTAAAATATAAGGTAGGCTACATGAAGAAACTATTTCCATAGCTAAAGACAAAGAGAAGGGTTTGATGAAGATCAAAGTGTTGGAGGATGAAATATTGGATGACATGAGAAACAAATTGGAAGAGGCACTCAAGGCTATTCCCGCTCATATTTAGAAAGTAGAAGTTGTTGAACCTCCTGTCACTGAAGAGCCTGTTCAATCAACTGAGCAATCTAACATGGACAAGAATGAGGTTTCTCTCTCTACTTTGATCAATATTTTACAACATAGGATTGATGTGATAAAAGAAAAATTGGAGTTAGTTCACAAATCACACACTAGGTTGCAGCAAATTGAAAAGGATGTCAAAGATGCAATGGCAACCATGGATCTAATGTTTAGTGTATGGTCTTGCAGGAGTTCCTTATTTGAGAGGCTAGAAATGTTACAACCTCATAGGCCAGATAGTGAATCAGTTAGAGAGGTTGGGGAGATAATTGAACAACTTGGTACGTCCCTGTCTTTCTTTAAGGGAAAATAAAATCAGGTAAAGTTGAATTTAGATTGTTTGGCCCAGATTATAGTAAGTACACGCCTCCTATGCAAAATGAAAATGGTGAGTTAAAAGGTGTTGAGGAATGGAGGAGTGAATTTTATACATTAGTGCCAAAAGAGGAATCCTTCCTTGCCGAAGATAATGCTTTGAACATGGATAAGTACAATAAGGTCCTGGATGATGTGTTCAAAGTTGAGACAGATTGTGCCAAGTTTGTGGCAGACAAAAGGGATATAACTGATTTTAGGTGGGACAGGAAAATGATTACAGGGCATGAAGAATTTCAAATGGCCAATAGAGGAAGAAGTTACACAGTGGCATAAGAGCACAAATCCAAAGAAGAAAAGATAGGAAATCACTAAATTAGAAGCAATAGAAGAAGAGTGAAAGACACTTGGCACCTGATCCATGAGCACAAGGAGGGTAACTATTACAAATAATATTGTACGTTAGTTGTGAAGGTGGTCAATATTGTCATAACAACTTTCAGAAGTTACCTTGAATATCTGCAAACAAAGGTGCCAACTGTCAAGCTTCAAAGTGGTTACAAAGAGCTCCCCAAATCTTTCTTTCCTCTGAAAGCAAACCAATTTGTATCTATTTTTATCTTTAGGCAATTTTTTGTCTTTTCCTAGCCATACAAAGCTTGTTGCATCTGGATTCTTCCAGTATTCCAAGATGGCTAGTGAATTCTATAAGTAGTAAGAACCGTGTTTGTAAAAGAGATGGTGAATTGAAGACTACAAATATATTTTCTAATTTGAGTCTTACTTTAGAGTTTTTGTTAATTTAAATGTACTAAAGTAGAGATATTTAAATAAAAAGACAATGGAAGCCCCTTTGCATATTTATGATGTCTTCTTGTGTTAATTCTGAATTCTTGTGTGTTGAATTTGTAAGGCATGTTTAATACACTGATTTACTAGGTAAATTGTGGGATTAATCTTGAGTTTCTTTCAAGGGAAGGGTAGTTATTGAGGGTAGTTCCAAAGGATTTAATATTTTCATATGAATTTGATGTCTGGGTATGGGAATAAGAAGAGTGATATGTAAGGCATTTCATTTGGATTCTGGGTATGTTGAAGTTAAAACATTTCTGTGGAATGCATGTTTATTTGACTCTATGCCCTGGATAAGGCACTGGTCTATGCTTAATATGTAGTTATCATCATCAATCTTTAAAATCAAATAATCTTTCAATTTCTATTTGAGAGCATAAGTGATTATAATTTGTGTTGAAGAATACAAATATTATTGTTGATTCCTTAAAGAAGTGAATCCATAAGGTAAACCTGCCTGAGCTTGAAGCTTGAAGTGAAGAAGGATGAGAATCCTTATTGCATTAGTGTTTTTTATTGTCAGATACATCTTTGGGTTTATAGAGTTATGCATAAGATTAGTTATTAACATCTGCAAGATTTGTTATCAACATTTGCAATAAAATGCACAAACAAATATGATGTCAACAATTGATAAAGATCAAATGTGCGACATAAAAGACATGTTAAATTAGAAGGGTCATAGGTGTTGAGCATTTTTTAGCATGTACAACATGGATTAGTGTAGTTCTGTGACAAATTATTAACTGTTCCCTATTATTGACTCCGCTCTTTTCATATATGTAAATAAAAAGATCAATAATCTTTACAATTTTAGTCGCTCTTCTTCTCTTAAGATAGGAATATGATCCCCAATAGATAAGCTGATTTTGAGAAGTAATGATTAAATCATCCACTCCTAAAAATGAACAAGTCTATAGCCAATAACTTGAACAATTACTTTAATGTTTTGTAGTTGATTGACTAATTAGCCAAATAACAATATTTTTGAAACACATCAATTTATCTATCTTAATCAATCAATCTAACTTGTGTTCATCTTACCCTCCTTGAAATGATGTCCATATCAACTTTAGGAGAGGTCATTGTGCGATTGGTTAGTTAGTTTTAAAACTAGTGATAACCTATGGGGTTAAACTAAATTTGAATACAAATGTGATTTGTATACCTTGCATTATTTTTAACACATCCCATCTTGTTAGGCTATCTCTCGGAATACCCTCTTAGGTCTAAGTTGAGTTTGAAATGTAAGATAGTTTATCCATTCTCATTAGTTGGCCTTAAACCCTCCTTAATTTGTTGATGCTCTATTATACTATTGAATGAATGATAATCCTTGATCATGAAGTTGTGAGTATTTGAAAACAATGATTTTGAGACCCAATATACCCAAGACACTAAGAGCTTTTTAATTATCTACATTTGATCCACCTTATTCTCATCTATATCATAATTGAATCTAAACTTGTACCATAAATTTATTAAATTAAAATTACTTAAGTCGCTCATGGAGAAGAATCATCATAAAAGACTAATGCAGAAAAAACACTCCATATGAGACTCTAAGAACTAAAACTAGGTAGAAACATTACATTGATAGCATATGCACACATGCTTACATGGATAATCTCTATTAGTAGGGTTTATTCTTATCATTAAAAAAAAAAATTAAATTAAATTCACCACTTAGTCTCAAATTCTTTATCTCATCATCTTTATCGAAAGCTCTAATTTGAAGTTTATGAGTTAATGTGATGGCAAGTCCTTGGCTTGCTTTCTTGTCCTCAACAGGTAGAATCACTCTTATCCTCTTCTGTTTCCCACACAAATCTTCCTATCTATTTTTATTCCATGGCCACCACAAGACTTGAATTATTTCCATCAATTATAAATTCTATAAAGAACAAGGCCGCAGAGCAACAAAGTTCCTGCCAAAATGTTGGAAGTATTGCTTCAATTTTGTCACAAATTTAACTTTGTTATCAAATTTTAATTTTTACAAGTGTATTTTTTGCACACATTTATATTATGTACTATGCTTAATAAATAAATTATGTACTACGCTTAATAAATAAATTATGAAAAAGTTTAATATTGATATAAATATAATTATAACATAGAATAATGCGTACATGAATATAATTATGTTATAATAAATAAAATTTAATAAAAATATAATATTTAATTTAAAATAATATAATAATCTAAAAAATATAGCATAAAATAATATAAATATAAATATTTATATATAGTATTTAACATTACATATATATAACATCGAATAATATATAAATATAAAATAATTATAATATAATATAAAATATAATTAACATAAATATAATTTTAAATATGAAAAAGTAATATAATAATATAAATATAATATCACATAAAATAATATATAAATCAATTATAAAATGATATGAATATAATATTCTAAATATAAATATGAAATTATACAATATAATATAATAATTTTAATAATATAATTAAATCTTTTTGAAAAGAGATAAACAAAAATTTAAATTTTAAAAATCAATAGTGAATTTCCAATAGGTGAACTTGCAAAATTTAATCAGTAGTTAAAATCTATAAATTATATATTAAAAACTATGTACATAGTTTTTTTAAATATGTACATAGTTTTATAAAATATTGAAAATATGTCACCACACTTCCGAAAAAAGGGCTCTTATACCCAATATACCCAAGACATTGAGAGCTTTTTAATTATCTACATTTGATCCACCTTATTCTCATCTATATCATAATTGAATCGAAACTTGTACCATAAATTTGTTAAATTAAAATTACTTAAGTCACTCATGGAGAAGAATCATCATAAAAGACTAATGCAGAAAAAACACTCCATATGAGACTCTAAGAACTAAAACTAGGTAGAAACATTACATTGATAGCATATGCACACATGATTACATGGATAATCTCTATTAGTAGGGTTTATTCTTATCATTAATTTTTTTTTTAAAAATTAAATTCACCACTTAGTCTCAAATTCTTTATCTCATCATCTTTATCGAAAGCTCTAATTTGAAGTTTATGAGTTAATGTGATGGCAAGTCCTTGGCTTGCTTTCTTGTCCTCAACAAGCAAAATCACTCTTATCGTCTTCTGTTTCCCACACAAATCTTCCTATCTATTTTTATTCCACGGCCACCACAAGACTTGAATTATTTCCATCAATTATAAATTCTATAAAGAACAAGGCCGTAGAGCAGCAAAGTTCCTGCCAAAATGTTGGAAGTATTTCTTCAATTTTGTCACAAATTTAACTTTTTTATCAAATTTTAATTTTTACAAGTGTATTTTTTGCACACATTTATATTATGTACTATGCTTAATAAATAAATTATGAAAAAGTTTAATATTGATATAAATATAATTATAACATAGAATAATGCATACATGAATATAATTATGTTATAATAAATAAAATTTAATAAAAATATAATATTTAATTTAAAATAATATAATAATATAAAAAATATAGCATAAAATAATATAAATATAAATATTTATATATAGTATTTAACATTACATATATATAACATCGAATAATATATAAATATAAAATAATTATAATATAATATAAAATATAATTAACATAAATATAATTTTAAATATGAAAAAGTAATATAATAATATAAATATAATATCACATAAAATAATATATAAATCTATTATAAAATGATATGAATATAATATTCTATATATAAATATGAAATTATACAATATAATATAATAATTTTAATAATATAATTAAATCTTTTTGGAAAGAGATAAACAAAAATTTAAATTTTAAAAATCAATAGTGAATTTTCAATAGGTGAACTTGCAAAATTTAATCAGTAGTTAAAATCTATAAATTATATATTAAAAACTATGTACATAGTTTTTTAAATATGTACATAGTTTTATAAAATATTGAAAATATGTCACCACACTTCCGAAAAAAAGGCTCTTATCGCAAAAACTTTTAAGCCAATAAGATTGAAGAAAAACAATTTTTTTAATATATTTTTTTGAACAAATTGCGTCTTACTTTTAATTAAATAAATATCTTTTAAATATGATAAAATTCTCACACCTGATTTGTTCAAATTTTTTTTATTAATAACTTGTTAAGTATAGTGTGTTGCCTATAGTTCTACAGCCTACGACAGGAACTAATAATTAAATGTAGACATATACATCTGACAAGCCAGGTGCTTTTTCTTTTTTAGCGTCAAAATCTTTACTGTATTCCATTTGACTAACTTAAAAGAAACAACAAAATATTAAGCATATCTTTTACAAGCTTTTGTGGCAATTGATTTATGAGTTTGTATCTAGGTTCATTGTAAGGAGCTCGAAAATAGTAGTCCCGTGCCTCACTAAATAATTTTTTTTATCGATGGGAAAACTCCTCCATTCATCACACATTTTACTCTTTATTGAATTCAATATAAATATCTCACTTCTAAATATTTTACTAATATAGGTATTATAATGCTAAAATTAATGTATTTATATTTTTGTTTAACTAGTGATTAAAAAAGTTTGCTTCCGCCAATTGTAAGGAGCTATTTTCTATATTTATAAAATTTTCTTTCTTCCCCTAAGTGTACATATGTATTTTTTAACTTTATAAATACCAAAATTTATTTCTCTTTCCGTTCATTGGTTAATTTGCTTTGGGGTCTTATACACATATTTTTTGGATGTTTGCACGATCTGAGTTTTTGTCTCCTATTTTAAAGGATAATGGCTCTAGTTGTTGCTTCACATTCCTCTCACAGCTTTGTGGTGCCCAGATTCTATGCTTTCAGTTTGGGGTTTCTCTATTTAGGCTATGGTGGACTTCATTCATACTCCATTCTTGTTCTTCTTGATAGCAACCATCTCTGCAAACATAAAATGTAAGCATTAGTGTTGTCTATTTTTTTTCTCAAAATTTGTTTCCTTTGGTTTTGTACATAGACTTCTGTAAAATTTTATGCCTACACATGATTCCAAATAGCAATGAATTTTCGTTTAAATTTTGCTAATGTTAAAAACCCTACTGTAAATCACAGTATAAAATAGGGATAAATAATTTTGCCAAAAATTACAGTTTTAATAGGTACTGGTTTCTAAATGTTTTTCTTTCTCCTTTGTTCTTAGCTCTACAAATATGAGCTATTGATTATACAACTTTGCAAACAAAAATATTTTTGAAAATGGTGGAAGTTCCTTAAATGTGGTTGTGTTATATAATGGTGTCTCTGGGCATTAGATGGATTTAGGTCTCAAGTTAGTTGGCCAGAATTATGATCACTGCCTTGTAATTATTAATTGTTGTTGCATTAGTTAATCTTTGCCTGTTGCCATGTTTGGGGAAGTCTCAAAGAGATTTTGTGCAGTTGAGGAGGATTTTGTGTGCGCTGTATGTTTGTGTGCATTTGAAGGAGATGATGAGATCAGAGAGCTCTGCAATTGCCATCATATTTTTCACAGGGATTGTTTGGAAAAATGGCTAGATCATGATCAGAATACGTGCCCTCTCTGCAGATGGATTGTAGAGAGAATCTTATATGTTTTTGCAGAAGATTTAGTCCCTTTCGCTTCCTAGCATTCAGAAAGACATGAACCCCAATGATTAATTATTTTTGGTGTGCATATGGTTGGTAAACGATTTAAATGAAGATGGTTCTGCCATTTCAGATCTAGTTTGGACTCTTTCAAGCATTAATTTGTGTAAAAGCTAAAAATATTTAAGTGCCACTCCCACCCATAATATTTCATTATAAATATGGAAAACATTAAATGCTTTATGTTAAAATATTGTCAAATTACATTCCTTTATGTTGAAAAATGGTAAATGCTATTTTGATCTTATACTTCATTTATATTATAGAAGTATATTTTTATTTCATTATGTAAAATAAAATTTGATTTTCAGTTGTTTTATGCTTTCAAAAATGGTTAAAGTTGATTGGAGTATAAGTATTAAAAAATGTTATTTAACTCCTTCAATATATTTAAACCTATAAATTATATATTAAATTATTTATTTTAAAATAAAATATAAAATGATTTTATTTATTTATTTAATATTTAAAATAAATGAAATATTAATTTCAAAATGTCATTTAAATATAGATGTTGAAGTTGTACAAAGACTAATTAATAATTTTATTAAATTTCAATAGATTAAAATAAAGTTTATTATACTCTATTGTTACTTAATTTTTAAAATAATTATGATAACCTTGAAATGTGTTATACAAATAATTTAAGAATCAAATCTTATATAGAAAGTAGAAACAAAATCTGAAGTAATTTAAATAACACTTTTAAATTCTCTTAAAGAATATTTTCGACAATCATATATTTGATTTGTAATAGATTGTAATCAATTATTATAACAATATATTTTTAATCTTTAATAGGTTGTAATCAATTATTAATTGTAAAGTTTACACAAAATATATAAAAAAAATAAAATTATATGTTTATCTATTATCTGGTGTTGTTTCATATAGATAGACGGTTCAATAACATGAGAGAATGACTTTTCATTGTTTCAAATTGTGAGCATTATATTCAAACTATTATTTTTATTCCATAAAGTAATATTTTGGTTCAAAAAAGTAATACTTTAGTGTGGCTGGGTTCTTCCCTTCAAGTTGGAGGGTTTCCGAGGATAAATCCCTGTCTTGTGTTTTTGTGTTATCTATTCTGTGTATTGTGCTATTTCTGTTATAAAATCAACACAACCTACCCCATCTCCCTTAATATCTCCTTCATGTCAGCGATTAGTATCTCCTTCATGCCGGCAATTAACATACTATTTATAGGTTGTTTCTCTTGGAAATGATAGTGAGGTCGGCCAGCCTTGGGTTTACTTTTTATTTCATTGTATATTTCATAATACCAAAAAGAATTGGCCCATAGTTAGTATATTTCATTGTATATTTTAAAATTGTTAAAATTTCAATTATCATTATAATTAACTTTTTCCTAATATAACTGTACATTATAATTTTTTAATTATAAAAGTATATTATTTATATTATAATCAT
>MU227587.1:962489-978230 GCA_018584345.1 Thuja plicata | reverse complement strand
TGAACTCAGAATGTTCTAATTTTCCAGGTGAAGGTTCATCTTAGTCATATAAGAATGCCAGTTGAATTTCATTACCAGATCATCTGTATTGGCGAAGTTATTAAGGATTTACTGTTGAGATTTTAGGATGCAAAACTTTTGAGCTCAATTTTCAAGACCTTAGAGGCTCCAGATCGAGGTCAAACCCGTGGCTGATTGGAGCTTCGCAAGCTAAACATTGTAGATCACGATCTCCCCTTTCCGAAAAGTGGTTATAATAGCCAATCGGAGCTACGATTCAAAAGTTATGGCTTCCAAAAGTTGGGCTACCTAATCTCATGTTTTGTAAATATTTAAAGCCGACCCTTTTGTAATAATAGTGAAAAATAATTAAATGCTAAGGGTAGTCGGCCTTAATGGCTAGATTTCTGGAACCTTCTCGGGCGGTGGAAAATTGCCTATTTAAGGAAGGCCCGTGGTGTTTTCTAGGGAGTTCTGGGTGGTTATTTGAGGCTTTGTCCTACAGATTATTGTAAGGGATGCCCATGTGGCTTTTGATATTGTAATCCTGAAGTTTGTAATTCCACATTTGTGGAGCCAATAAGAAGCCAAATTTTTTGTTCTTGCAAATTTTTGTTGTTTCTCTCTTTGTTTCTGTCTTGTACTTGTGGTATTAGGGGGAGTCCCCTTCAACATTTTCTACTTCCAAGACTTCTTTCCATCTATCGGTAAAGTCAACTAGGATACCACCTGACCAGTGACAATTCAAATTAGTGAATTAATCAAGTCACTAGGTGACAACTTCACATCAGTAATGGATGAATACTTCATTGGATTTAAGGACAAAATGAAAAAAATAATGAGGATACCAGAACAACTAGTAGAAAAGTATAAGACAAAAATTTGTTTTATGGTGGACACCGATACCACCTTGATCAAACAAGATGTACCGAGGATAGCATGGTTAGCACCACTTGAATATGAGATAAACATAGATCAAGTTACTAATGATATTGAAGAATTTTTAAATGAACCATTGAACAAGTCAAAACCAAGGTTTGGAACCTATGAGGAAGCCAAGGAAAGAATAAAAATAGGCTTAGTTGTGAAGAAGATTGACATAAAGAAAGACAAAATGGTTAAGACACTTAAGAAAAAGTTGTTGGTAGATGATGAAGAGTCAGAACAAAAGGATGACACTGAGGGACAGTCACCCGTCGATGAAGAAGAACAATTGAGTGACTCTGAATCTACAGAGTCTGATGCACCACCACCACTTGCAAAGAAACCAAGGAATACTACTGCATCCAAGACTAGAAGTCAAACAACTAAAGATGCAAGTTATTCACCTATAAAGAAAGGACAAGTGAGGACTTACAAAAGAAAGCCTCGAACTGGGAAACATGCACCAACCAAAAGAAGAAAATTGATCAGAAGCAAGGAAGATCTATAGGACACTAAACAAGATGAAAAACCTTAAAGAACAAACTTCCTACAAAAATTAATGAGATTTGCGCTTCTATCATCAAGATAGGTTCAGTATCTGAGTCTAAGGTTAGACAATGACTAAAACTAAATAAAGAGGATCAAAATAAGATAGAGGAAACAATCATTCAAACAATGTGTATATTCAAATATATACCTATACAGTTTGACAAGATGATCCCACAAGAACTTCTAGATAGAATTTCATCAAGGTGGACATTTGCATTACATTCTAAAAAGGAGATAAGGGAAAGAGCCCTAGTTTATGTTATGCCACCCAAGTCTAAGATGGAAGAAATTGAAGAAATGATGAAGTTACACTCAAATAAGCTCTTAACGAAATTGAGAGCCTACAAAGTGCTAGAGGGAAACTTAATTGAGCTTGACAAGGAGAGTGAGGATGCTTGGAGGAAATACTTGATATACCTACAAAGGATACAAGCCCTGAGAGAATATTAACACTTACTGACAAGACTCATAATGAAGAAAATCAGGTTACACCGAACCCATAGCACATTTTGATAAATGATGCTGAGGATGTCAATTCAGTTGAATTGAACATAGAAGCTAGCAAAGCCATGGATGACATTCTCAGATCTTGGAATCATTAAAAGACACAACAGATGTCACAATCCAAGATGTGACAATCATAGATATCACCAAAGATCCTACTGATGAAGTAAAGGAAAACAAGGATATCACTGTTACCTCCGACCAGCCCAAGGAACAAGACACAACAGAGGATGTTGTATAGGTGAACATACCAGGCCGAATGCCACTATTGATACAAGCTATCAATATCATCTCAGAAAAGGAGAAGTCACCCAAGCCTAATGCAAGCATGATGAACAAAATGTAAAAAATGGAGAACCAAAAGTAATAGATGGAGAACTGAAATAAACTAATGAAGAGAAGAATAAATGTGAAGAAGAGAAGAGAGGTGATGCCACTCCCAAGGATATAGAAGGATATGTTACAGATAAACTAAGGTTGATGTGGAGACATCCACTCTCAACCGATAGGTAGACACCAAGCAACAAGATAAAGGATCACAAACTCAAAAGCCCTCACCAAGAACATCAGACCAAGAAAAGGAACTTGTTATGGTTTTGCATACAAGTGCCTCCACTACACTTTCCAAGAAGAAGAAGAAAAGGAATAAGAATCCAGTCACACGAGATGAGATAATTGAGATACCAGCCTATGATCCAAGGACATTGGACCTAGACACACTTACAAAGTATGTTGAACTTTGTAAAAGAAAATTTTTCCAAGATAAGCTTAAGAAGGAGACAAGAGACAACCAGGTACTAGGGACAACCAAGGAGATACTTTAGTAGATTGTACTTGATACTGACATTGACCAAAATACTCCCATACTTGATCATTTGGCCGTTCTTACTAAATCCATCACATCATAGAATTTGGATGCAAAAAATTCCATAGAAGAACGTGCAAAACAAAAGTACTAGTACAAATTGATAGAGAAAATTAGCCTAGAAGTGGCCAAGAACAAGGTAAAGTTGTCTGAACTAGTCACTAAATTAGAACCAATCATTTTAGAAGCAATAGCCTTAATTTAGAAGTTAAGCACATTAGATCATTTCACTAAGGACAATAGTGAAAAGATTGCAAAGATAAATGAAGATCTTACTGCTAGTACACAAGGTCTCTCAATCACTGACAATGTAATCAAGTTAAATTATGAAAAGGTAATGGAAGAAAATATGTTGAGACTTCAAATTCAAGAGGCAGAATCAAAGTTTAGAGATGAGGTAACCGAGATATAGGCTCTACTCCTACCGAATCTTACATTACTACAACCTCATACGACAACGGAAAGACAATAGATTTCCACCCCAGAGATGTCTGTCACCGACTGCATCTATGATATGCATGCAAGGATTACATTGGAGCACATGGCTCTGTAACACCTTCAGGAGAAATGAGAGAAAATGATGGAGGACATGAAAAATTCCCATTCCCACATTTTTGACAAGTTGTAAGTAATTACACCTTTGCCCTTATTATCAAAAAAGGGGGAAAATGATATATTAAAAGGGGGAAAATAATATGATAAAGGGGGAAGTAATATGTGTCAAAGAGGGAATTGATAAGGTGAAAATGGGATATACTATAAAGTCAAAGTGTATATACATATACATATACTATATCAGCATACACATAGGGGGAGTCATAATGACAAGGTGAACACATGGTGTACATACTAAACATTTTAGTTTTTACACATATCAGTTTTTGATACTAATATCAAAGGGGGAGATTGATGACATATTTTTCCATTAGTATGCAAAGGAAAATAGTTTTGAACCATCGGTACAATGCTCACTGATAGACAGTTTTGTAGTGCAACCAGACACAACAATTTTGCAAAGGTCACTGAAACTAGTCTTCACCAAAAGACAGGGGAAAAAGTTAACCGACAGAGGAACTCGATAGAGTAGACATCAAGGGAACATGACAGACAGTTCACATAGAAACCCGATAGGAAGACTATAGAGAAAACTGATCACCAGTCTACCGAGAGGCAGTTATATCCTGAGAAATGTGGATCTGACTTACACGTTAGATAAAACACTTGTGTTTTATATTTATCTTTAAAGCACATCTTTAAATCCATTTCTTGAGGGACAAGCATTGTAATTTTAATTGTTGTAATCAATCTAACTGATTAGAAACATGCAAACTAGGAGATCAAGGTCAAGTTGTAAAACTTTGATCATAGAGTTATCATTGAAAAGAGTGAAACTTATTTAGGTCAATTCAATGTATAAATAGATGTGAAATCAATCATAACAAGGATGTGACGCTGATTGTAGCCGAGGAGCACATCTATGGATTAGACTAAGATTTTTATGCAGAAGAACAATAAAAGATGAAAACGGTTATCATGAACCTGATTCAAGGCTACCGAGTAGAATAGAGGTATTAATCAGTCACTATAGGTGACATATCATATTGTAATATTTAATGGATCTATAATCATATATTCTAGATTGCATATACTTAGGTCAATGAATATTTTTGACTACATTCTATTAAGTGTAGCAAATAGAATAAATCCTTTGAGAAGGTGGATTTAACAATCCTTTTGTAAACCTCTTAACCGAGTGCACACTAAACAATGTTGCTAAAGATCTTAACAGAGTAGAACTTAACCAGTCTCTACATGTTACTCCTAATAGGGTATGATCATCATAAGTGATCAAACTTGTAAGCCTTAACTGACACCTTCCATTCTGCAGATAGTGAAGTTTTTGTGGGTTTCACCCCCACCGTAGTTTTTACCTTCTAACAAGGCTTTTATGCGTTACCAAATCTTGTGTCATGTGTCAACACATTTCATGAATTTTTACATGCAATTAAGTTTATGAATTGATATTACATGCATAAAGATAGAATAACAGAGGTGGTCGGTAATACAAGTAATTGATTACTAAAGGATAAAGGTTAATTGAAAAAAAAATTCAAGGGTACTGATTCACACCTCCCCTCTCAGTACACACCATTCCATTATTTCTAATAGTTATATCCATCACCATTTAGGTGACATCATTCACAAGGGTATTTCCTTCTAGATACACATATATTTCTGAAGTCACAAAAATACATTTGATTTCTTTTTTTATCATTTTAAGTCAATTATTAAGCTTCCAAATTAGGATTTGATCAATTCTAATAGTATTAGCAACTATTTATGAATGTCCCTTAAAATGGAGCTTCTTAATTTTTAATTTTATTCCTATAGTTAAACCTAGGAATGGCACTTATAACTTTTCTTTATTATTTTTCACCCACCCTATCCACTACCTATCATCATCAAGATTTTGTCTTCAGAGTTTCTGACATCACAACTCACTCTTACCAATCTTGGGTTGCCCATGGTGGCTCCATCAAAGTTACCTTGATTTATTTATCCTTCATTGGGTTTCACTTTATGTCCTTCCTAATCCTTTTAGACATGTTAAATTTTCCAACCCCATAAATGAGGTGAATGGAGAGACCCGACCACACATTTTGTTAAATATCATTCCACAGGAAAAAAAAAAAAAAGGGACTGCTATTGAGGGATTACATGTAAGTTGTACTACTAATAGTTTCCTTGATAATAAAATTTATCTTAGATAAAAGTCTCTCATTTTTTAATACCTTTTCCTAAAAAAACCTTCTCATATCACAAGTGAGGAGGAATTTTTAAGAAAAAGTGAGGGTGTCAAAGTCCAAATATTCTTAAAATAAGCATTTCAATTGAGTTTCAACCACAGTTTACTAGGAGAGAAGATATACTTCTACCCTAGCTTCCCCATCACACTTTTCTAATATATTTATGTCACTTCACATCCCAATAGAAAACATGATCTATTGGCTCTTCTTCCTCTCTACATAAAATACATCTTTGAGGAGCTAAAAAATTAATCTTCTTGAGTCTATCTACTATTAGTATACATTTTTGGATGGAAGCCCATGTGAAAACCCCATCTTTGAGTGAAATTTGTTACTCTAAATCAACTATAATGGTTAACCTTTCTTTTTTTCAAACCACATTAAGTAGTTTGTACCCTAGTTTACCAAGTAGTTTCTAGACTTTGCATGGCATCATTTCAAGTAATCTTCCTCCTTAGATAGCCAAACATGTCTATGAGATAATATTTGTCCAAATATTTTTTTTTTTCAATTGGTGCACTAATGTGTTGCAATTTTTTAAATTTATAACTAGTCTTTCCATCAATGATCTTTTCTTCTACATAATCTTCAACCTTGGTAACTCATTGTTTTATCACCACACTTTTAAAACCTGCTAGGTTTTTTTTCATTGGCTAGGTCTTCTAAACCTTCTTATGAGTCTTTCTAGAAAGAAATCATCTCTCCATTTCTCATGTTATATGTCACATTCTTGGTAAAAATATTCTTATAAGACATCATGCCCAAAGGTAGTTCATGGGCCATAAGGATTCACATAGTACATAGAAAGGCAATATATTTGTTCTATAATACCTGTGCCCTTTTTTGGTGCCTCGTGCTATACATATTCTAGACCAACTTTACTTTAAGGGGCATGTTCATAAGTTCTATATTTCACAACCCACACCACCAACTTCCCTTGGTTTGGAAATAGTTTCCCATTCAATTATGGGGATTTTCATCTACTCTTGACAATCACTCTAGAATTTTCTCATACTATGCTCCACTATATTTAATCTTTCCCGAATTAAATTGATCCAGAACTTAGATTAGAAAATAGAATCTAAATTGGTCACAGACCTTTTTGATATCCATTTTAATAATCATCCTTTACACTAGATTTCCTAATGGTGTGAATGGCTCTTGAGAAATAATTATCCCCTCAAAATTATTTTTTTTGGGTGTGAAACTCATGACATTGTTGTAACCCTCATCATTTAATTTATCAATTGAAGATGATATCAATGGCTATATTAATCTATTCTATTCTAAATAACACTTGCATGAATTGAAAAGGCTAATCTAATTCACACTTACTACTTAAATAAAGTTTTCTTGAATCAAATTTAATCTAGGAAATCTAGAGATGCATTAGAAACTGTCTTATTTCCTAAGCCTAAAAAAAGTCTTTCCAATCCCCTACTTTGATCAATTGATTACAAAATATTTATAAAATATTATAATTCTATATATACCCAATCAAACTACTAATAATGTGGATCCAAGATCCTATTTTTGAGGGCTTATTTACACAACTTTGAGTAAACTAAAATTGTCATCATCTATCATGCCACTTTTGTATTCGTCATTTTCAGTCATGAACTACTCCTCTAGTGAAAATATCATCAAACAATTTCTCGATAGTTTAGTCCTTGATTTCATCTTTTTGAGTCATTTTTTAGTTTTAAATCTCACTAAGAAATGATGGATTTTGGCGATATGTGTTTTCATTGATGTCAACTTGATGTGTAAAAATATGTGTTGTTATTGAGTTAGATAAAGGTAGTAGGAGATTATTAGTGATTCAATCCAATGTTTTAGATTATGCATATTGGAGAGAATCTATGTTATTTTAGATAAGATACATTTTGGAGGTTAAGGTATATCTTAAGAGTAGTTGATCCATGTCAGTTTGGTTAGAGACATAGAAGGGGGTCTGGAGGATCATCATATGGAAATTTATTAGTCAAGAGTTTTAGTAAGTATGGAATCACCTAAATTTTTTCTTGGTTACATGATGTGATCACTTTGGTTTTCATCCACATAGTTTGGGTGTTATATGATTTAATTTGGTGCTCAAATGATTGAAAAAGTTGTCTAAATGTTGAGTTCTTGCATTTCTTTGTTACTATGTGTTAGTATTTTTCTCCACATTTCACCACATTGCATCATATGGTTGTGCGGTTTTGGATTTTGAATAACATAGGTTTTAGGTATCTACTATCATGTTTTCAAGTCAAGATACCTTTTGTAGAAAAATTAATAAGAGTTTGAACTTTGGATTTCAATTAGAGAGCTTAAGGTTTTCAAGTTGGCTCGCTAGAATGTTCCATAATCTATCATAGTGATTGATTTGGACTTGTGGTTTTTGGAATATGTTGAGGATAATGCATAGATCCAGTGACATAAGTTTAAGGTTTTTGGCACTCTAATTTATGGTATTCATCTTGTTGAAGAACATATTGTCTATCTATTTTTCACTATGACATGAGTTTCAAAATTACTTTCTTTGTGCCAACATTTGATGATTAGATAATTTTGTATATATATGAGTGAAGAAAGCTTAATAATAGTCTAAAAATGTGTTTTGGTGGTCCACATAATTTTCTTGGTCTCTCTTTGGTGATAAGAAGACAAACAATTGGAAGTTTTGGCACTAGTGTTAATATTTGAGCCAACTAGGTATGTTCCCTTCAATTGCAGTTGATCAGGATCTATTTCCTTCACTTTGGGGGATGTGGTGTGACATGTTTTGAAGTTAAGATTGATTATTTCTTTGTTCACAACCTTTTTTTAATAATTTTGAAGGTAGTTAAGGTCAAACTATGTTGTGTTTCTCATTTCATTCATTAAGTCGTATATATATCCCAACCTAATTATTGTTTTGAGATGTTGCAGAGGATAAATAAGGAAGAATAAATTTTTTTTTTGATATATGAGAGTTGATGTGAATTTATGAAATTCATGAATTTGATTTTTAATTAGATTGTGAAGTGTGTAGAATCAGTGTAACAGGAAGGTAGATCTATAAATATTACTACACTATCAACATTAGCTAGATACCTCTTTTACAAAAGTTCATATCATGCATTTCACTATTGTATAATTATCTTACTTTGAAGAAGTGATCTTTAGTTTACAATTATATTATTTCTTACCCCTAAGATAGTGAGTCTTGGATGCAAGTTTGGTAGCGAACCTCTTGTAACACTTGTTTTATATATTTAGTGATTTGATCCTCACCATGGTCTTTCCCTTCTTGGGTTTTCTTGTAAAAATCTCGGTGTCATTTTGTGGTGATTGTTGTGTATTTGTTATTTACTTCTACACATTTATTCAAATGGTTTAAAATTTAAAGAATTTTTAAGTTTTGTTTTATGTTGGTTCACCTACCCTCTCAATATCTGGATGTGTTTAACAATTGGTATCAGAGCAAGGTTCCTTAGGAAAATAATTAAAAAAATGAAGGTAGAGATTGTTTGTAAGTACAGGGGGTTTAAATCTAATATCATCAATAAAATATTCCTAGATATAAATCTTCAAGCCATGGAACTAGAAAGATAGGATATTAATCTTGATGAATGTGAAGTAGATCTAGATGGAGAAATCAAGCTTTCTCTTAAGAATGTGGATTGTGCAAAGGCATAATTCGTAGAATATAAGATCAAGGTTGATAAGGTAGAAAAGGAAATCATCAAATTGAAATCAAAATTATAATCCAAAAAATAATATGAAGCCAAAATAAAAAAGGTAGAAAATAAAATAATCAATTTAAATGTCCAAGTTGAAGAAGACAAGAGGACTACTAACAATTGGAACTCAAATCTTGATAGAAATTTTTCCAAATGCAACAAACTTGAGGAAGATATCATTTATATGAGGAAGGAAATGGAATATTCAAATGAATAAATTGAAAAGGGTTTGAAAATCATCAAATATGGTAGTGATTTATTTGATGAGATGATTAATTTTTTCAGAAATCATAGAAGAACAAAGGTGGCCTTGGTTTTAATAAGGGAGAAATGTTTGAGACAAAAAGAAAAATGGTAAAGAAAAGTTTCAATGTGAATTCAAGAAAATAGGGGAGATAAAAAAAATTCACTCACATCTAGAACAAGAGGAATAAATTCAAAAGGATAGTTCCAAATCAAGCTGCTCAAACCAGTTACTCTCAAGCTTTTAATGATCGTTGTTTTTCTTGTAATAAAATTGGACATAAGGCTACAAAATGTAGGAGTATAATGAAGATATATCTATTTTAGCCTTCAAGACCTCGAAAATTTAATTTTTAATATCTTAATTGTGACAAATTTATTCATAAGGATAATGAATTCAAAAGTAGAATGATAGGAGAGGTCTTATAAATGCGAACAATGCTAGGAATTTTCAATCCTTCAATGTTTATTGTTACACATGCAATAAATTTGGTCACAAGGTTGCCAACTATAGATCTAACATGAAAATTAGTGGGAATACACTTCATCATGGTGTCTCATGTTATAACTACTGTAATGAAAGAAAATTTGTGTGATGAACATTCACTAGGATGGATGATCAAACTAGGAAGCTCACACCTAAATACTTTCATACATTAGAAGGAAAGTTGATCCACTAGGCCCAAGGAGGCTCAATCTCTAAGAGGATAAAAAGATTCCTTGGATATGGAGTTAAAAATTACTATTTAAAAGAGAAATGCAAGAACTTACGGAAATAATGGAAAAGAGGGACATGAAGATAGATCCTAAACTATAAACCCAATTTTGATACCAAATTTGAAAATTCAAATAAAAAACTAACATGTGATCCAAATCTCAATTTGGAATGGAAGGAATGAGATCACCTAGAGGGTACGGGGTGAGCATACTCACCTAAGGTCTTGGGTGGCACCATAGACCTAGCAAATTATGATGAAACTTTTGTCACCTATAACTCTCTATTAGATCTTCTTGTAACTCCTTTTCGTAGTTGCACCACTTGTCACATGCTTACAAAAAATATAAAATAATTTGGGGGAAATGGGTTTTCCTTGGTCAAACCTTTGTTTAGGAACTAACCTTTAAATCAAATTAAAATGCATAAAAAGGAAAGCCTATCGTTATTAGTAGAGGCTTTATAAGATATTATACCTTCACAAGTGTTAAATTTATCATGAAGATGCATGAAAGTATTGTAAATTTTGTCTTGACCTTGGATATAGGATATGAAGATCATGTATGTCTTCACTAATGTTTGGAACTAGATATTAATCCTTATCTTTCATGCTTGATGAAAATCAATGTAGCTATATTTCATTAATTTATCCTTGAAATGATAGCTTGAGTGCTTGAATGCTTGGAGATGATTACTTCTAGGTGATTTCAATTTATTTCTTTCATACCCAAAATGAGGGTGGTAGCATTTACTTTACACCCCACTAGCCATTTTGGGGTGTAAAATTCAAATAAGGGTGATGAGGTTTTAAATATCCTACTAAAATTGCGAGATTGTTCTCCAATTTAAATTTGATGCTCTTTAAATTTGGTGCTCTTATAGGGCGCCCTATACCAACCAATTAGTGCCTCAATTTAAATTGAGAGTCAAATAGGATATGAGGATACCCAAAATACACATGAAATAAAGGTTTGAAATTAGAATTGTAACATCATGAGTTGTACACACTTTCTAAGGTACCTTATTCCATGCTTTCTTAGCACCCATTTTAGTGTGTGTTCATTCCTCCATGTATCATAGGACCTTTATATGCATTTAATTAATAAAATATTTAAATATATGTCATCTTTTAATTTAATTTATATGTGGGCCTTTAATTTTAGGTGTGCTTCCTTTAATTATTTCATTAATTTATCACCTCTTGCACACATAGGCCTTATTTCATTATGGGTGGCTTTTATTTATTTATTTCTATTTCAAACCTTGATTGTGTGTGTAGTTTGGGTATCATTATATCCTCAATGACCCCCAATTTTATTTTAAGCCCTAATTGGATGGACCAAGAGTCCCTGTTGATGACATGTAACTAATTGAATGTTTGATAATATTAAGTTGAAAATAATGCAAGGCATTAAATCATTTAATGGTTTGTATTGTCATTGATGTCAACTTGATATCATCTATACAGTCATAATGCCAAAGACTTCAGAGAATCAATGGAACAAAGGTTATGCTTTCATCAATGCATAAAATTCAAGTATTCACTAAGTGAAAGACAACACCGACGGAGTGCACACCATCGGAAAAGGCAAAGAAGAAAAGTCACAGTGATACCTGATGAGCAGAAGATAGTGTTTCCTGACGAAGCAAAATCACAGGATGCCCGAAAAGCTGAAAATAGAGTTGCCCGATGAGTAAAGATCCAATTATGCCTGATGGATGGAGATCCCAAAGCTAACTGGAGTCACACCGATGGAACTATTAGTTGTCACCGACAACAAACTGAAGAGTTAATTGACGGAGTAGAGAGTTCAGAAAATGACAAAATATCTAGCTAGCAAGAGCTAAAGATAGAATTAACTGGTTGTTTTCTTTGTTTTATTCAACCAGAGTTAACTGATTGATTTAAAGATGATTTGTGTAGTTGGCATAAAGATAACTACGAGACAAATCAGGAGTTAATCTTTAAATAAAATTGGCTGGATTATTTTTCACTCCAAGAATCAAGAATAAAGAAGCAATGAATATTATGTCTATATAAGAGACAAGCTTAATTCATTTTAAAGAGAGATTAAATTTCATGAAAATGGATTAAGGGGAGTGAATAAAAAGAGGATGTTGAAGAGAAACTGATGAAGAACAACTTCATGCAGTATTGATCAATCAAGCTGAAGGAGAGCTAAGGAATTCTACAGACACCGACGAATAGTGAGCACAACATCACAGAGCAGAAAGTGTGGAGAAAAAAAGAATTAAATTGATACATTGATCAGAGAGGTAATGTACTTAAATAGATCTGAAAATCTGCAATTCAAGTTGCATTAGAAACAGGTCATATTGTTTCAGTTTAACCATTGAAGCATCAAATCTCTTAACAGAGCAGGACTTAACAGTCTTCTGTATATTGAGGTACATCTCAAGGAGTACCAAAAAGGTTGATTCATGAAAGTAGCATTGGATATGCCCGATGCCTATTGACAATCTAAGAAAGAGGCTGATTCAAGGATGGAAACATTAGATGCCTGATACTAAGTGACAACCTATATGTGTAAAATCCTCTAACAAGGTCACACCTAATAGTGTGTTTTTAACCTTTAACAAGGTTGGCTCCTAACAGGACTCACTTTAGAAGAGTGAAAATTTGGGGTACTGGTCCCAGTGGTTTTTTCCCTTAACAGAGTTTCCACATTAAAATCCATGTGTTATATGTGTGTATGATGCATTTATTTATTGTTTTGTATCTTACATAATTCATTCTAGATATATTGGTATACTCTACATATTTATTGTATTTAGGTAAATAGTTATACTGCTTATCAGTAATCAAGGATAATAAGGACAGACAAGGTAAATCGACAGACAATTAATCATTATAAGTATTTCATGGCATGCATCTTGTAGGGACATAATAATCTAAGGTTTATTGATTGGTGGTTAAGAGCAGGATAAGAATTTGAGGCAACTGATTCACCCCCCCTCTCAGTTATTACTAACAATTGGTATCAGAGCTTGTGTGCTTAGAAGGAAGGTCTCAAGACCTAAGCCAAAGATCACAAGATGAATAGACGAGATGTGCCCAAGTTGAACAAAGATAATTTTACTTCATGGCAGAGCAGGATAAGACTCCACTTATCAGGTATTGGTAATGATGTTACTCAATTCCTAGAAGCTGAATATGTGTTTCCCACAGGAGCACCAACGGTTGAAAAAATGAGAGAGAAGCATGAACTTAACGACATGATGACACAGCTTTCTTCCTCACTCTCCGATGTTGAATTTGAAGATGTCAAAGAATGCAAAACTGCAAAGCAGATGTGGGACAAATTGAAGCTTGTACATGGTGGTGACAAAAATGTTTTGAGAGCCAAGGAAGAAAGCCTTAGAGGAAAGTTTGATGACCTCAAAATGAAAGGAGAAAACATCACTCAGTACAGCACAAGAATAAAAGAGGTAGTCAATGCTATCCGAGGAGTTGGAGGTGTACTAGAAGAAGATACAATGGTAAGTAAAATTCTAAGAACCTTACTGCCTACTTATGCAATTAGAGTATTTGCCATTCAAGAATTGAGAACTATAGAAAATAACAATGTTACTCTAGACAGTTTAATTGGAATACTGATTTCATTTGAGATGAATAACTTTGATAATAGTGTCTTACCAAACATAGAGTCTGCATTCAAAACCTCATTGAGAATAAGTAAATCAAGTCACAAAAACACTATGAGAAAAGATAGTGATAGTGAAAATGAAGAAGATGATCTTGATGAAAGTGAAGCACTTATGGCCAGAAGAATGTAGAGAGGAAAAGGTAAATACAAAGGTAAATTACCACTTGTTTGTTTTAATTGCAAAGAGATTGGACACTTTGCTGCAAGATGTACTAACAGAAGAAAATATGATAGAAGTAATGACAGATCTCTTGAGAAGAAGTCTGACATAGGTGATTACAGAAGCTACCGAAAATCAGAAAGAAGAGATACCCAAGACTATAAGGACAAAGGAAAGAAGGTCAGCTACCTATAAAAATGCAAGGATGATAATAATGACACTGAATTTGATGAAGACATCAATATGGTGTTTGTAGTTGTAAAAGATGATTCAGATGATGATGAAGAAAGTTATGTAGAAACAACTCTCATATCTAAAATTAGAAAAAATGATGTTTCGATCATAGATAGTGGTTGCACTCATCATATGACCAGTGATAAGAAAAAGTTTGAGACTTTTGAATACTAAAAGGGTGGATCAGTAAGAATGGGAAATGATACACCTTGTCCATTTGAAGGTAGAGGAACAATAATGTTGAATAACCAGATAAAGTGTAAGAATGCTTATTGGGTAAATGGATTGAATTATAATCTATTGAATGTTTCTCAGTTGAATAATTCAGGCCACAAAGTGGCATTTGAAAATAAGAAGGCAAAGATCTTCAACAAATCTAGAAATCTGATTGGTACTGGTGAACAGACTAAAGGTAACTTTTTCTATCTGAATGATATTGATTCCACTTGTTTGATTGCTACAAATGAAGACATATGGTTATGGCACAAAAGACTGTGTCATGTGAACTTTGATAACATGATAAAGATTAGCAAAAAGAGAAATGTCAGAGGCTTACCGACGATGACCAAGCTCGACAACATCATGTGTAAAAACTATCAAAAAGGTAAAATGACAAATTCTAGTTTCAAAAGAAAAACCCATACATCTGATACAATTATAGAATTAGTCCATACTGATTTATGTAGACCTATGAGGACAAAGAGTTATTATGGAGATAGATATTTTATTCTCTTTGTTGATGATTACTCTAGAATGATGATAGTTATGTTTCTAAAAGATAAATCAGAAGCATTTAAGATGTTTAAATGGTATAAATCTATGGTAGAGAAACAAAATGGTAAGGATCTAAAATGTTTGAGATCAGATACAGGAGGAGAATTTATATCAGATGAATTCACTAATTTCTGTAATGAGCATGGTATAAAAAGACAGGTTTCTGCACCAAGAACACCACAACAAAATGGGATTGCTTGGAGAAGGAATAGATCAATAGTTGATTGTGCTAGAACACTAATGATAGAAAAATGCATCACCCAAATATTCTAGAGGGAAGCTGTCAGTACTACTGTTTACACACTGAGAAAAGTACAATTGAAGAAAGACACCAAGAAGACACCTTATGAGCTATGGTATGGATACACACCCAATGTAAGTTATTTCAAAATTTTTGGTAGTTAATGTTATATCTTAAAAGATGATAGAAATGGAAGAATTGACTCCAAGAGTGATGAAGTAATTTTTATAGGGTATTCTACCAAGAGAAAGGCTTACAAATGTCTAAACAAAGCCTCTAACAAAATTATTGAAAGTGCAAATGTAAAGATAGATGAATTTGCAGAGAAGAATGAACAAGAAAGCACT
>MU227587.1:918445-958746 GCA_018584345.1 Thuja plicata | reverse complement strand
TAAGAGAGAGGCTGATTCAAGGATGGTAGCATTAGATGCCCGATACTAAGTGACAACCTATATGTGTAAAATCCTCTAACAAGGTCACACCTAATAGTGTGTTTGTAACCTTTAACAGGGTTGGCTCCGAATAGGGCTCACTTTAGAAGAGTGAAAATTTGGGGTACCGGTCCCAGTAGTTTTTCCCCTTAACAGGGTTTCCATGTTAAAATCCATGTGTTATATGTGTGTATGATGAATTTCTTTATTTTCATTTTGGATATATCGGTATACTCTACATATTTATTGTATTTCGGTAAATAGTTATACTGCTTATCGGTAATCAAGGAGAATAAGGACAGACAAGGTAAACTGACAGATAGTTAATCATTATAAGTATTTCATGGCATGCATCTTGTAGGGACATAATAATCTGAGGTTTATTGATCGGTGGTTAAGAGAAGGATAAGAATTTGAGGCAACTGATTCACCCCCCCTCTCAATTATTACTAACACCTGTAAGGCACAAGGAAAGATAGGTTATCAGTAGGTACCTTGTTCCCCATCAAAGTGGCCCAAATTTAAATTGGAGAATACTGTTATAAGTGTGATTGTCATTGCACCAAAAGCTTGACTTGTCAATAACCGATACAACCACTAGACTTATAGAATCTACAGGAGGCGATTAGTCCCTTGTCATGACTCCCGAGGGGAGTGCTGACCATTTTTCCAACAATCTCCCCCTCATCATTACTTGAGGGGATTCGAACATGTGACCAAGCTCTGATACCACTTGTTACAAGTGTGGTTATTGTTGCACCAAAAGATCGACTTGTCCATGCCCGATACAACCACTAGACTTATAGAATCTACAGGAGGCACTAGTCCCTTTTAACGAATCTAGAGGGGAGAACTGACCATTTGCCAACAAATAGTCTCCTTGTTTTAGTAAGATATTTAAAACCTTGTCAGCCACCTTCAAGTTTTGAGCCCTGAAATGACATGGAGAGGTATTAAAATAATGTCACCTCTCTCATTTTGGCATCCATTATCAATCCACTAATTCAATCAATATTTCATGATCTCAAGAATTCAAGGAGAATTTAAGAACTTAAAGAATTCAATATATTTCATCCCACCATGTCCTTCATCTTGTGGAAAGTTACAAAAATTATGATGGAAGCATTTCTTTTGTGATGTACTTTCAGGTCTTTGTAGAGTCATTATATTATATTAACACTTGTGATCTCATTTTAGACACAATTGCTTCATTCAAGGTATAAGACATATTATTATCTCATTCAAGCCCTTGCTACTAACAACACACTTCCATTTTTCAAGCATTTACATTTCAACTTCAAGGTTAATTCCTATAGAAGGGTTTGACTGAGGTGAACCCCTTTCTCCCAATATTTTCCCTTTTTTCTATGTGAAGATGATAGGTGGTGCAGATGTAGAAAGGATACAAGAAGATCTGACAGAGAGTTATAGGTGGTGAAAGTTTCATTAGAATATTTTGGGTCTAAGGTGCCTCCCAAGGCCTTAGATGAGTCTAGAAACTTCGTACCCTCTAGGTTGCCCTATTCCTATAATTTTGGATTGAATTTTGGGTCACATGTTAATTGATGTTTTGGATTTCCATATATGGTATCAAAATCATGTTTTTTTGTCTATAATTTGTATACATATACACATTATTCCTTCTTTTCTCAATTATTTTCCTTAGATCTTGAATTCTTTACTCCTATTCACACTTTCCCATTTTCAAGGTCATCTTTCAACTCCTCGGTGAAGGAATCCTTGCATCCTCTTAGTGCTTGAGCCTCCTTGAGCCTAGAGGATCAACTTTCCTTCCAATGTATGATTGAAGATAGGTGTGGACTTACTAATTTGATCATCCATCCTAGTGAATGCCCATCACATCCTATTTTATTTTATTACATTTTGGTGAACTCGACACTTCTTATATTCCCTTTATCTATGATTTGGATGTCTATATATAATTTGTATGTATTTCATTAATCAATATTTACATCATATCATTGCAACATTTTATGCATTTAGATATCTAGGTTCACCTTCATTACATTTTGGTGAACCCTACTCTTTCTCACATAGTTTTAATTTTCACTTCTAGATTTGATTTGGGTAGCTTTAATTAGATCATCATGGAATTTACTAAATTACATTAGTGTGTTATTTCTCATGTTGTCATATTTATTCTTACTTCCATTTTTCAAAGTCATCACATGACAGAAAATAGCTTTTTGCATTTCATATTGCTTGCGCTTTTCATGGAAATCTTGCATATGACATCATGAAAATTTAAAATATTCTCCCTACTTGTAACTAATTTACATTTGAAATCATGATAATTTCAATATTATCCCTACTTGTAAATAATTTTTAAGACTTTAATCCATGTTGCAGTGGTTATATACTAAAATTCTTAATAAAATGCAGGGATGTATAGATTTTATTAAAGTCTTTGTACAAAATGATAAATCTAAAGATGGTATAGATATAAATAAAATTAGTACCTCTCCTAGGTTGAATTTTCAAATGAAGATAAATACCATACTCCTAAGAATACCACATTATAGATTATTAGGTCCTCTCCTAAAGATACCTTGGTGAAAGAGACTAAGAATGCTAGTTTATACACTTTTTTAGATCATCTTCCCTCTAGAGCTTCTCTTTATCAAATTATTTTCAATAATGATGATGTTAGACATTTCTTTCATGTATATCTCCTAAAATAATTTTAAGTAAAGATGAATATCTTGATAAACCTTCTTCATCCCAACATAAAGAGGATGTAATTAATGATGATAGGATTCCAGATCACCCCGAAGAGATCAATCCTCCTACTATTCCTTCTTATATCACACATTTCCATAAATGTCAAGAAGAAATTTATTTACCTTCTCAAGTAAAGGCTCATTATAATGTTAGCTATGCCATTACTTCTCAACAAGGATATAGTGGAAAAGGTCTTGGAATTAATGAACAAGGTATAAAGGTCCCTATGGATCCTCCTACACAAGTCACTAGAAAAGGTATAGGATTTATGCCTCAAGCCAACAGTTTTCCTTCTTCAAATCCTATTGATCCTTCATCAAAACCTAAACCTCCTTCTTTACAAATTATTTTTCCACTCCAACAATTGTCAACAAATCTTTAGATGATCATTTTGGCCTTGGATAAGAAAATACTTGAAGACTTGAATATGATAAAAAAAATTGATTTCTTTTCCAACATTTTCAAAGAATCAAAGATCCTATAATGGTGAATTTTATTGTCTTTTTCATCATAGCAAAAAAAAATCTCTTGCTAATTGTATTGAATTTAGGCAATTTGTTCAAGATGTAGTAGATAGATGTCTTATTTTTTTAACAAAAGATCTTATACATTTTCTTGATGTAAAAAATGTGCACTACAATTCCCTTTGCATATTATTTTTTCCACACCATGTGATCCTATTATTTTACCTTATTAGGGTCTCTTTTTTTACATGTTACTTTTTTTCATTTTAAATATCTCTTTGTTATAAACATAATAGGTCCATTTCCTTGTCTCTCCACTTGGAGGGCAAGGGTTTTCTTTTCAATTCCTTATCTTTTCAAAGGATTCATTATCTCTTTGTTTATTTCTATCTTTTAAAACACAATGTCATTCCTTGTATGGAATTGTTTTTTCCATGGGGATCTTTGTATTTTTCAGGGGATTGACATCCTTGTTTACAACCTCTTCCTTGCTTGTAGGTATACATCTTTTCTATAAAAAAAATATCTATCACAAAGGGTGCATAATGAGTTATCCTTTCCCTTTCCTTCACCTTTGGGGTTAGGGTTCCCTTTCTTGATCTCTTTCTAAGGATCCACTTTCCTTTGTGGAGTGGTGTTTATTTATAATGTGATATCCTTTTTTATATGGTATTGTTTGTTTAATTAGGGATTCTATCTTAAGTAAGAGGTGTGTATCCTTGATCAGAACATCTTCCTTGTTCACAATTGTATGTCCACCATAAACAAAATTATTTTAATCGAGGTCTTAAAGTGTGTCATCCTTCATCAAGAATCATTTTTACCTAAAAATTGAGGGAAAAGGGTGCATTCATGTTCTCCTTTCCCTCTCTTTGTCAAAGATGTTATTTTTGTTCAAGAACTCCTCTTGGAGGTAGATGTCTTGGAAGAAAGATCTCTTCCTCCTAAGGATTCCTTTACACTTGTTGCAAAATATATTTTTATACATTTGTCTCTCTCTTGGCCTCCAAGGAGTCATCACTCGTTGAATAAGATTGAATGTACATTATTAACTAAAGTATATATCTCCTTCGTGTTTAAGTTGGGTATCCTTGTTATGTTTTTCCTTAGGACGCCATCACAACTCTATGTTTCCATCTTGAGGGGGGAATATATGCGGCCTCCTTGTGTATTATACAGAGGATTCCTTTGGAAACGATGTTTTCCTTGAGGAAATCCTTTTGCATTTGTTTATAGAGGATTCCTTTGGAAATAACATTTTCCTTGGGGCAATCCTTCTTTTTTTAGATCTCCTTTGAGACAATACTTTCCCTTGGTTATGATTTTGCACCGATTTAGTGGATTCCTTTGGAAATGATGTTTTTCCTTTGAGTAATCATTTTATATTATGTAACAGATTCCTTTGGAAATGATTTTTTCCTTGGGGAAATCCTTTTGTTTCATATTTCCTCGGAGAAAATGCTTTCCTTGGTTATCTTCTTTCACTGATGAAGAAAATTCCTTTAGAAACAATGTTGTCCTTGGGGTAATCCTATTTTGGTATATTTCCTTGCATAAAATAGTTTTATTTGTTATCCTCGGATGGGTTGACTAGCATAATACAACTTGCTAGACTATCAACTCTATCTTTGCACTAATATCCTCTCACTTGGGTTGAGTGAAACTAGCATAATACAACTTGCTAGATTGTTTCTTACTCTTCCTCATTGTCTCATAGATCACACAACATAAAGTAACTTTTTTTCTAGTAGAATATATGCCTTTTAATCAATCACCTAGAATAACACACATCTCTCTCTCTCTCTCTCTCTCTCTCTCTCTCTCTCTCTCTCTCTCTCTCTCTCTCTCTCTCTCTCTCTCTCTCTCTCTCTCTCCCCTTCGTGATCCCATAAGAATAACACACCTTTCTAGTTGGTTGATCATAGAGTCTTGTCTCATCTTTGATGTGTGCTCATGTTCTTCCTATGAGAGCACTTGTACTCTTGCAATAACATTCTGAATATGATACTAGTGGTTGAGACATTTTTTTCATCGAGGTCTTTTCAACTAATTGATTTGGAGCCTTTATTTTTTAGTACTAACCCCTATGTTGTGTGTCTTTTTTTTTCCTTTTTTGTGTTTGCCTTTATCTTTTTTTGTGTGTTCCCTTCCATGTGGTTGTATGAGATAAGATCTCTCTCTCTCTCTCTCTCTCTCTCTCTCTCTCTCTCTCTCTCTCTCTCTCTCTCTCTCTCTCTCTCTCTCTCTCCTACATTACCATGAGTATGTGTGTAGACTCATACTCTTGCTAAAGTTGGGAGTATATGTAGTGTTATAAATTATACACACTTCCTAAGGTGTCCAATTCCATGCTTTCTTAACATCCATTTTAGTGTGTTCTCATTCCTTCATCCATCATAGGATATTCTATGTATTTAATTAATAAAATATTTAAATACATGTCCTCACTTAATTTAATTTATATGTGGGTCTTTAATTTTAGGTGTGCCCCCTTTAATTATTTCATTAATTTATCACCTCTTGCATACATAGGTCCTATTTCATTATGGGTAGATTTTTGTATTTATTCTAATTTCAAACCTCAACTCTAGGTGCATTTTAGGTATCTGCATATCCTCATTGACCCCCAATTTAATTGTAAGCTTTGATTGGCTGGAACAGGGTACCCATAAGGCATGAGGTGATATAGGTCACCCCATGCCTTGGGGGGCACCCTATTCCCCATAAAAGTGACCCAAATTTAAATTGGAGAATGGTCTCTTGATTTTAGTAGGATATTCAAAACCCTATCAACCTTCAAATCTTGAGACCGGAAATGGCTTAGAGAGGTATAAAAGAAATGCTACCTCCCTCATTTTGGCATCCACTATCAATCCACTAATTCAATCAAGAATTCCTGATTTCAAGATTTCAAGATTTCAAGATTTCAAGGAACATTCAAGAAATTCAAGCATTCAATACATTTCATCCCACCATATCCTTCCTCTTGTGACAAGCTACACAAATCATCATGTAAACATGTCTTTTGTGATTTCCTTTTGGGTCTTTGTGGAGTCATGCTATCGTATCAACACTGTGATATCATTTCAAGCTCAATTGCATCATTCAAGGTATATGACATCGTATTCTCTTATTTAAGTCTCTACTACTAAAAACATGCTTCCATCTTTCAAGCATTTACATTTCAATTTAAAATTTAATTCCTATGTAGAGGTTTGACTAAGGAAAACTCCCTTCTCCCAACATTTTTCTCATTTTCTATGTGTAGGCGATAGGTAGCAGCTAGGAAAAAGGATACATGCATCTATGATAGAGAGTTGTAAGTGGTAGAACTTTCATTAGAATTTGATGGGTCTAGTGTGCCTCCTAGGGCCTTAAGTGAGTTTGGTCACACCATACCCTCCAAGTCACTCGGTTCCTGCCATTCTGGAGTGAAACTTTTATCCATATTGGCTAGTTGTTGTTCTAGATTTATATATGTGGTATTAGAATTAGGTTTTTTGTTTGTGATTTGTCTGCATAGATATTTTTTCCTTTTTCCTCTCATACTTTCTCTCGATCTTGAATTCTTCACTCCTATTCAAACTTTCCAAATTGAATAGTCATCTTTCAACTCCACAACAAAGGAATCCTTGAATAATCCTAGCACTTGAGCTTGCGTGAGCCTAGTGAATTATATTTCCTTCCAGTGTATGATTGAAAATAGGTGTGATCTTACTAGTTTGATCATCCATCCTAGTGAATTCCCATCGCATCCTATTTTCCTTCATTATAAGAATAAATACAAAAGACCACCCATAAGGAAATAGGGCCTATGTATGCAAGAAGTGATAAATGAATAAAATAATTAAAGGGGACACACCTAAAATCAAGGGCCCACATATAAATTAAGTTAATAGATGACAAATATTTAAACATTTATTTATTAAATGCATAGAAAAAAGGCCAATGATGCATGGAAGCCTTCAACACTAAAATGGGGCCTACCTAAGGACCAAAATTGTACATGCTTACAATTTAATATGCTACAACTACAATAAACAAAGACATTTTGCTAAGTTTTGTAGAGGGGAGAATGTTAGGTCTTCTATTTCACAGAATAAGGCTGATTGTTCTTAAACAAAGAAAGAAGTAGAGAAGACATGGGTTAAGAACTCAGAATAAAAGAAAGACAAGGATCTGAAGATGGATCTATACCTCAGGATGGTGTAGATGGTTCTTCTAGAAACTAAATTTAAAAAGGTACATGTTCAAGGGGAGTTTTATATGCACATTTTTTTGTTCCCCTTGTGATGTGTAGATGCTGAAATCTTCAACATATTAGTCAAAATAGACTTGGACATGTTGTTAATGTAATGATAAACTATTTTTTTGTTTTTAAGAGAAAATTCCTTCCTTGTAGAGGATTATGAAGGATTTTTTAAGTTTCTGCTACTACATAAGGATACAAGATGCTAAAACATAAAGTTCATTTATTGCAAATTTGATAAGGTGGATGAAAGAAGTATAAAAGCTACACTTGGTTATTTTCAACCTCATTTGAAACATTTAGGCATGTGAGGATCTTAGAAGTGAAGGGAAGTTTGTAAGTGCATATTTGTGAAAACCCTAGCCATCCAATCTCTAAGATTTTTCTAGTAGTTTTGCAAACCTTAAGATTCAAGATTCAAAATGGCTACTTCTATTGTTATAGACATTGTGGAAAAATCCCAGTTTTGGAATTAACCATGTTATTAAAATGAATTGAAATGTAATTGATAGACAATAGTGTGTTGATATATAATGGATGCTATATATGATAATTAAGATGTCTTATACCTTGTTGATGCTATGCTCTTTGAAGGTGATCACAAATGTTGATGCAATAACATGAATCCACAAAAACCTAAAACAAAGTCACCAAAGACATCCTTGCATGAAGGTTGTTGAAGCTTGCCACAATAAAGAATATGGTGGGATGAAATGCCTTGAATATTGAATACTTGATCAAGTGAGGACTTGAGATGCAAAATTTTAGTGTAGAGCTTGAATTGAACTTGAATTTTTTGCTTGTGGATGTCAAAATGAGGGGGATAGGATGCTTATACACCTTTCCCAATTATTTCCTGTTGTTAAACTCAAAGGATGCCAACATGGGTTTAAATTTCACACTAAAATAATGTGATCATTGAGCAGTTTCAATTTGGGCTCGAACATTAGGGAGCAGGGTGCATAGGGAACCTCACTCCCTCTAATGCAATCCCAATTAGAGAGAAGATAGAATTAAATGCACAATTGAACTAGGATGAATTCCCTAATCCCTTAGTTGCAAATTTAAGTGCATATCAACTAGTTGTCCCTAACTATATCTCCAACCCATATTGATTAATTGGAAGCTAAGTAGCTTGTCTTGAGAGCTAATGAGAGTCAATGAGGTGCGACCATGAAATCTAAGATGGGGAGCCGCTCCTTCACTTATTCACCTCCTTCCCTCCTCAGATGTCCCTTTTCTCTATATATTGCTAAATGGCTCGCCTTAACCTTCTTTCTTGTACCAAATATTTAGATCACCAATCCTCATTGCAGTTAATATGTAATATGCTATAGCTAGTAGAACTAGATGCAGGAGACCATACATGCTAAAATAAGACCTAAGTAAGCAAAAAAATTTTACATAAGGATGCAATTTATGATGTTACACTATAGAAACGTTCCAAGTATGTTGTCACATGTTGACACCCAACCCTTCCATAAAATCAATAGTGTTTCTTTTATGGTTGAGAGTTTAAGAATGCGCCACCAATGCTAGAGCCACTCATGAGATAGGTCATGTGCTAGTTGACCAAGTCTTCTACTGAGAGGTCATATGGGATATTGAAATAGACGTGGAAAACTTCATTGCCACTAATGATAATGCTTCTTAAATTTGTTGTGAGAGCCAATATGGAGATGTGAATACTGATTATTGGCTGGTGAGTGGTTATCTGCTTCTTTACCTGCTATATATAAAAATGACATACTTTAAAAACAAAACATTTATTCTACCTACTTGAATAATTTAATGGCCAACTTATCCACCAAGCAACCACGTCCAAAGTTTCTCCAACAAACCATAGAATTAAAAACTAAAACATAGGCCTTTTAAAGATGGAAAGTGTAGTTATGTAACAAGTTTGATCCAGTGGTAGAGGGAAGGATGTGCCTTCTCAATAATGCTTAGGTTGGAGCTTAAAAAAGAGATAGGCAATATAGTTACTTCTCATACATTGCCTTTAAATACAACACATTCAGATCAATTTTGCAATGAATGGACTATTTCCAATAGTTAGGTCATAGCTATTTATTTTTGTATGTGTGACAACTTCCACGAAGTGCAATAGACACAAACCTCAATATTAAATTAATTCTAAACGTATTGCAGTTGTTACAGTGCATTCTATAAAGTCATGATACCAACAACTTACGATGCAGTTGAATTAATGCATGAGGGGAGCCTCTTTAAATTTGGAACAAGTGAAAAGAACACTACTTGAGAGTTGAAGTCTTTGGTGTTGTTGAAGGCCACAATCTGGCAGCTGTCATCGCTTGCTAGCTATTGCATGCAATGAATTGGATTAGAGTTCTTTGGATCTACTTGATTGGCACACCAAGCACTTAAAATTAATCTTTTGGAGGTCTTAGCACGTAGTGATAACAGAAAGAGGAGCAATTCAAACCTTCCCCACCTCATTTGAACACATATTGTTGTAGCCAAGGAGATGTACTCAGTCATGTAGAGACTTTCAACATAGAAATTGAATGCAACAAGATCTTTAATATGTCTCCCCTCTCCACCTTTCTTTCTCTTGTTGTTGATATTGGCCTCAAACCTTGATTTCCAAATTTCTCTCTCACACTTACTTGCCTTTGACTCTAGATTGAACCAAAAAACTACCTTAGTTTGATTTTGATACCATGTGATTTTTCTAGATCAGAATGTACAACAACCTCTATATGTGAAATCAAATTATCACAAGTAGTAATATCTATCATTTACAATATGAATTGTAAATGTAAGTAGTGTACATAGAGAACCTTGTATAAATAGACAAGTGAATTTGGTGAGAAGGTAGGATACAATGGCTGACTACCCCTCCAATTGTGGAGCACTTGCAATTACATTTGGAAAGTGTGTGAGAAAGTGGCTAATGTGTATGCACTAGGTGTACATATCACAAAGTGAGTACACATGTCTCAACTAGATGAAGTGAGACAAACGACTAAAAGTCCTAAGTGGATACTTAAGCTTGATATAAATAGTGTTGGAGAGTATAATTCATAATAGAATCATTATTGTACACACATCCAATCTTCTTTAGTTTATTGTTAAACAGTTCAAGTTAGCTGACAATATCTCTTAGTTAGTTATCACTACTTTTAGTGTGTTGTCAAATGAATAAGTTATTTTATTGGAAGATCTTTGAGTCTTCAGCAACCATAAATTTGTAATCTATTGATGAATAAACAATCAAGTAATTTATTATTTTGTTTGTTCATTATTTTTCAATTTGGTATTGGAGCTAGGAGACTATCAAAAGTTGTAGAGGAACCCTTAAATGAAGATGGTGACGATAACATCATTAAAGATGAAGCAAATATTTTATCTTGAAGAAGCAAATACTTTAAAGATATGAAAGGATACTGTAGAGGCTAGATTAATGCTCAATATTCTGAGTTGCTAACAGATCAGAGAAATTATACCTCATTGGGGTAATGAGACACATGTGAGGATTGGTGTCCAATAGTTCAGGGAGATTTGGAAAATTTGGAAGTTTAATATCATACCTTTATGAGGGTTATCAGGCATTTCATGAACAAATGGTGTCCAATGGTTTTGGAAGCTTGGATGATAACTTCATGACTATACCAGCATTTGGGAGCAACTTTAAGAAATCTTATTGATCTGTGAACTATTTTCAAAGAATAGCTTCTATATAGTGTACTATTTTGTTTTATGTTGCTAGTTAGTTTAATTCCTAGTTTATAGTAGATGTAGATATGTTAGAAGTCCATCAACATTTAGATATTGATTAAGGGGGAGTGTTAGAGAATATAATTCATAACTCAATCATTAATGTACACACATCTAGTCTTCTTCAGTTTATTGTTGAACAATTCCAATTAATTGGCAATATCTCTTAATTAGTTGTCACTAGTTTTAATGTGTTGTCAAATGAATTATCTATTTTACAGGAAGATCTTTGAGTCTTTAGTAGCAATAAATTTGTAATCTATTGATGAATATACAATCATGTAATTTTTTATTTTGTTTGTTCATTATTTTTAATTAATAGGACTATCTTTAGGCATGCTATAATATAACTAGCTTGATAAAGTCACTATTTCCACCAACAAAAAACACTTTAAAAAGAAAAAAAATGAGAGATGGAGAATAGAAAAAACCATAACAAAACAAAAGACATGGATATACCACATGGGGAAACCCTTCTAGCAAAAGAATCCAACCTTAATGCATGAGGGCTTCACTTAGTGAACATGAATCATAGCACGTGCGTTCATGTCATCCTAAATAATCCCCCCATTTTTAAAAATATTGCCCAAAACTCTTTTTTTGTCACCCCTATCTAATACCTGCCTAGTACCCCACACACCCGTTTTCCTATATAAACCCCTACCCCTCCCTCCCAAAAAACCCCTCCTCCCTATCTAGGCAATATATTGCCCCCCTTTTTGCCCATTTTAAACCCCCCAATATGAATGCATGTGGTATTGTATTGCCCCTTCGGTGAAGAATCTGTGCCTTAAAGACACTTGACAACTCAATGAATTATCAAATAAGCCATAAATTATAGTATATGCATAGATCTTCTCCATGCAAGATTATAAGGAGACCAACACCCCTTCTTATTTAGGAAAAATCAATAGAAAACCCTACAAAATATTCCTCATCATCTCTTTCATGTTCTAATATATAGACTAAAACCCTACAAAATTACCAAAAAAATAATATCATCGGTCTAAACAAGGTCCTATAATATTATGTTATGAATTCTCATGACCCTCACATATGTGGAGCCATTTTGAAATAAGAAGTAACTTGTGGGTGAAATTTTAAATATGTGTCACACTTTGGATCTACAAAATATTCTTAGACAAAATATTTTTATTTAAAATTACTTGAAACTTACATGTCACAAAGAGTTATTGAACCTCTTTCAAATAAAATTAATAAATTAACATTATATTTAATATTAAAATTAAAACAAGTTCAAAATTATATGGTAAAGATTCAACCAAAATAATTTCAAATGAAATTTTTTTAGGTGAAATTCTTTAATTTGAAACTATTTATGTAACAACACAAT
This sequence comes from Thuja plicata, assembly GCA_018584345.1. Taxonomy (NCBI): domain Eukaryota; kingdom Viridiplantae; phylum Streptophyta; class Pinopsida; order Cupressales; family Cupressaceae; genus Thuja; species Thuja plicata. Next base: position 946,157 of record MU227587.1, on the reverse strand, counting down.
AATCTTTTAGAGTAACTTAACTCAAGATTTCTCCAACCTATGAAAATTTAAGAAATACTCTTTTATAATTCCCAAAGTCTAAAATCTAACTTTTAATATTTTGATTAGTTTTATTAAATTTTTTTACAAATTAGTTTTAACTAAATTTTAATCTATTACAAATGGATTGGATCTTATATATTGGGTTCTTGAGTTATATATTATCTAAGGATTATATGATTGGTTTTTTGGTAAGTTATTATTGATGACATTATTTTGTCATTAGTATACTCAGAGAAAAAACACAGACAACAAGCATTACCGATAGAAAAGAAGCATCACCGGCGAACCACAAGTAGTACCGGTAAAATGCAAGCATACCTGATAGAACAAAGATTTTTGAGAAAAATCTAAGTATAAAATTGACAAGCATCACCAGTGAAGGCAAGCATCACCGACAACACAGTTTCCAGAACAACCCGACAGGAACAGACAAGCATACCCGACGACATGTTCAAAGAAAGGAACACCGACGACCAAGAACACCGACCGTCAGAACCAACAGTCAGAAAAGCTGCAAATTGTGGATCTGATTTATACACGGCGGATAAAGCAAAGTTATTCTATTTCATAGAATTGTTTTTGTTTTTTATGGTCATGCAAGCTTTATGTAAATGCTTTAAAGCATCCTAAACGGATCTAAAGCATATCTAACTACAGATCAAGATCAAGTTGTATATCTTGAATCTAGAGTTAACTTGTGAATGCATGAATCAAGAATTGAACCTAAGCTAGTATAAATAGATATTCATACTCAAATGTGAGTACATGAATTCTTTATAATTGATAGCCACAAAGAGCATCTAAGGAGCAGAAGGCAGAATTCATGCAAAGATCAGAAATAGAATACATCAGTTATCAAGAACACACAGAGGCTACCGACGAGCAGATAAAGGTAATACTCAATCATGGAAGGATGATTAATAGTATTTTTGGAGCTTTAAAGGATCTGTTATCAAGTAATTGAAGATTGCATATTCGATCAGATCAAAGACCTATGTAGTTGCATTCTAACAAGTGCATCACATCTAAAATCCTTTTGTAGAAGGTGGACTTAACCGTCTAGAGTGCACACTTAACAGTGTTGTTGAAAGCTTCAAACGAAGTAGATCTTAACAGGTCTCTACTATAATACTCCTAACAGGGTAGGTCATCAGAAGTGACCAAATTGTAAGCCTTAACCGACTCTTCTTATCTGCAGATAGTGAAGTTTGTGGGTAACAATCCCCACCACAATTTTTACTTCCTTAATAGGAGTTTTCTGCGATATCATATCTTGTGTCATGTGTTATCTAATTTCATGAATGTTTCTATTATTGTTACATATCAGAAAGAATGTATGATATGATTTCATATGCATAAAGAAAGATGAACAGATAGATAAGTTAAATTACAAATTGATGACTAAGGGTTAATGGGCTAACCAAGAAAAGTTTTAGTGGTACTGATTCACCCCTCCCCTCTCAGTGCAAATTATCTCAATACAATTCCAACAATTATGCTATCTAAGTTGCTCCAATTTCATATGTTAGTGATATTCCTATAAAGGCGTCTCTTTACATATTGTATTACAATTTTCATTGTTAATAATGCAATTGGTGGACATAATCTGGAATGTGAATTTTTCCTCTACACAAGGTTTTCCCCATATAAATCATCTTATTGTTTTTCATAACTATAATATTAGTTATCTTTACGTACACCTCCCATCAAAGTTTAGCATTTGAAGCATATTTTGTATGTTTGCTTCCTCTCTGATACCTCTCTATTTTTACAAGGAATCTAATGTACTTATGTTTGTTACATGTTTATATCATCATATAATTTGTACACTACTACCCAATGACCCTATCCACACCTACATTTGACTCACCAAATTTTGATTGTCATTCCATAGATTAAAGCCTTAAAACTTAAAACCTAGATGCGTTGTGATAAATATGTAACGTAGCAAGAAGCTTTGGTGCAAAAGTACCCACACATCTAATTGTCAAACCCTTCCCACATTAATTCTAATAATGAATCCCTCTGACTACATACATGAAAAGATTTCTAGAGATCTTTGGTAATTCTTTTATGTAGTGCCATAACATTACTAAAAAGTGTTTACTAATTGATTTTAAGAAATTTTGATATAATCGTATTCAAAGTGTACAACCATAATGTGAATAACATTTTCTTTTTATATTAAAATTCAATTAAATATACTCTTGAGTATGAAACTTTTAACCAAATATAAAACTATTTGATATAAAAAAAAAGATTCTTAACCTTATAAAGACCACATCTCTTTTTATAGATACTTCATCTTTTATGATATCAATTGAATTATCGTTTCTCTTTATAATACTAAAATAATAATTTTGTTTATTTAAACACGTTAATATAAATATACCTACTAAAATATTACATTAAAAGTAAATCCTCCAAAATTAATGATTGCTTAGGGAGTGATGTCACAAAGTAAATCCTCCAAAAATAATGATTGCTTATTTAAGCAATCTCATTTCAAAAGTAAATTCCAAAATTAATGATTGCTTATTAGAGTTTATGTCCCTCTCATTTTATTCCCGTACAATTTTATTTCGGACAACGCCAAATAAACCCAAAAAACTTGCGAATTAGTTTCCTTACTTTATTGTATACTTCATGTTTTCCCACATCGTACGTTATTTTTACTATGCATTCCTACTATATTTCTAATAATATTTAAATTTTAGTGGAGTCGCCGATTGTTATCCACTCAAGTCTAAAACTAGCGCCTAAAAAAGGATCTATACTAGATATGCGATCATACAAAGTTCCACTGAAACACGATTCTGCCTTTTTTTACTGAAAGAAAGTTTTTTTGAATAAGCAAGAGTACAAAGAATAAAATTTTCATGCCATATTACTAATGTAATTAATAGGAATGATTGGTAGGGTCTAAATTTGAATTTTTTAATGATGGAATTTATTTAAATTATTATTTTTATTCTTATCAATGTTTAAATTTTTGGAGGTGTCTTGACATTAAGGTGATTTTGATCTTTAGAAGTATGTTCATATAAAAAAAGATTTTGATTGATTGGATCTTTTTATTTATAATTGCTTAGTGAAAAAAAACTTTCTTGTTTTTAAGTGTTTGCTTATTCAAATTGTAGCAATTCACTTTATAAAGATAGATGCTACACCTATATAATTTGATTTATTTCCATATAAAAGATCTTGTCAATAATTAAAACATATTTTATTATAAATAAAATTATATATAAATTTAAAATATCAAAAATCAACCAATTATTTTACAACTTCTTGAATAGTCTTCCTTGAGTCCTCCTCCAGTAAACAAAGGGTAGTAGCTGAGGAAGGGTAAACTTTAACAGCTCTAGAAAATGTTTTGAAACTAAACAAAGTTTATTTTAGACATAAAATTTATTATTGATAGACAAATATTAAAATATAATTGTATGGACTTAAATTCACTATATATTTTACTTTAAAAGAATTCTAAATTAATATAAATATATAATAAACATTATATAAACATATATATTACATAGTAATATAAAATGATAATAATTTAATAATTATTAATAATAAATGTCCAATTTTATCTAGTATAACAGCTTTTAAATTCATATTCAAGACAAGATAATTTTATTAGAAATACTTAAAGATTTAAATCACTAAATTTTTAAATTTATATAAGGAAACAAAAATTATAATTAAAAATATTAAAAGATTTAAATTCACTAAGTTTTTAATTTCATATAAGAAAATAGAAACTATTTAAAAAATTTATATTAAAATATTTTAAAAATTAAAAGATTTCAAAATATTCTAAATAAATTTGTATTTTATGATAAAATAAAATATTATATATTACCCATTTAGAGCATCAATAGAATTGATAAAAATATTTAAATATAAAAATACTATATAAAATTATTCATTAATCCAGGCGTGGGAGAGTGTATTTCTGTTTTTAACTAACTTCTGGTAATCCCGTAACGGCGGAGAGGACTATTACCGTTTTTAACTAACTATAGATTCTTCGTCTGGTCGTTAAACAACTGCTTTTCTCAATAATGAAAGAAAAAACTGCTGGACCACAATGCCTGACTACACGTTAAACTTTGCCATGTGAATTGTTGAGAGTTTCTATTGTTCTTCTCCATGATGACGATTGATTTAATCCCCCCAACTTCTATAGTCTTTATTCCTGTAACACCTTAATTCCTGTAACACCGTAATTTTCTATTTAAGCACAAATGTGTGAACCTCAATTTACACTTGCAAAGAATTTAGTTCAACATAAGTTGGTTGTGCCAATTCATGGCATAACTGCAACTCATAGTCTTTTCAAGCTCTCCAGATCCAGTAGAGCCCAGAGTACTTAGACATTGCTTTGTTTTTGTGTAAAAGGTAGTAGAATTAGTTGACCATGGGTAGTAGCAGGGGAAATGTTTTAGCATTGCTTGTTTTGTTATTGTTGTTAGGAATGTTGTGCATTCATGCCAAGGGCAGGAAATCCTTTGTAAATTTGGAAGCTATGGTGGGACAGCCTTCAGTGGTAGAACCTGCATCAAAACCCCACGTGGAAGACCCTGAAATTGTTGTAGAAATGGTGGAAAGGTAAGCAGGCATCAAGATAAATCAGTGAATTGTAGAAGATCCACTGCATTGTACTTGGATTTACATGTAAATGCTTTAATTTAGTGTTCCCTGTACTTCAAATCGATTTTGTGAAAGATATTGTCTGCATCCCATGCATATTTACTTTGGTAAAGCGGCTCAAAGAGCTCTGTGTAGGGACAGTGGTAGATTCATTCATTCCAGTCCCGTACAAATGTTTTGTAAGCCTCACTTCATTATTGTGCCATTCATTTCATTCCTCTGTGCTGCTTGTCCTAAAATGCATTTATAACTTCTAGGTAGTGTAAGTTCATCTTGTGGGTGGACTAAGATGTCTCTGTATTTCAGGAAGCAGATCTCTTTGTGTTTTATAATGGGTGTTATGGGGATACAAAATAGTCCTGCTAACAAATGAAATTGTGAGAGAGCTTGTTTGGGAAGGTCCTCTTGTTTACATATCCATCAATAATTGGTCGGGAAAACAGTGTTTTTTTAATTAAAGACATTAAATTTTCGCAGTCTATGTTAATTAGTGTTGAAAGCTTTTGGATTTATTTTTGTATTAATGTTTCGAACCATATTCCATTATCCAACATCAGAAGAGTGAACTCGAGAAAATGTGTGAATAACAGACTAAAACTAAGACTAACTAAATAAAAAGGGGAGTTTGGACAATTTTTTTTAATTTAATTAATATTAAAATTGTTAGGGGTAAGTCCAACAATGTCTTTTATTTACCAGAATTCTGATGACTATTATTCTCTGACGTGCTGTTCTCTATGGGGCCCGGTTCAACTACTGGAGGTTTTCTAGAACACTTCTTTAATTATGGTTATGTGTATGGGGTAACGAAAACTGGCTCAGAGGTTTAGTAATCCATTCATTTGTGTGTGTAATCTCTCGAAGTAAAATCAACTGATTGTTGGGTTTCTGGAATCAGTGCATAATTCGTTTGTTCAATTGTAATGTAATGCAGGAGCCTTAACAGTTCGAGGAGGCAACTGGGTTTTCTGTCGTGTGGTACAGGAAACCCCATTGATGACTGCTGGAGGTGTGACCCCAACTGGGAAAGCAACAGGCAGAGATTGGCTGACTGTGCCATCGGATTTGGCAGAAACGCCATTGGAGGAAAAGGGGGAAGAATTTATGTGATTACAGATCCTAACAACGACGATCCAGTGAATCCCCGGCCCGGCACTCTGCGTCATGCTGTGATTCAAACAGAGCCCCTGTGGATCATTTTCCAAAGAGACATGGTCATCCAACTCAAGGAAGAGCTGATCATGAACAGTCACAAGACAATTGATGGCAGGGGAGCCAATGTCCACATTGCAAATGGCGCCTGCATTACAATTCAGTATGTAACCAATATCATCATACATGGCATTCATATCCATGACTGTAAACCTGCAGGAAATGCCATGGTGAGGGATTCTCCAACTCATTACGGATACAGAACAGTCAGTGATGGCGATGGGGTTTCTATATTTGGGGGAAGTCATATTTGGGTCGACCATTGCTCACTTTCCAGCTGCGCAGACGGACTCATCGACGCCGTCAAAGGCTCCACTGCTATCACTATCTCCAACAATTTCATGACTCACCATGATAAGGTTTGGAATTTTGAATCTCCACTCACTTTCTTTTGGGGTGACTAAGAAAAAATAAACTTCTCAAATTTCTCCAACCTTTTGATCTCATATCCCCAGTTTTGTTGGGTATGTTACAGGTGATGCTTCTGGGCCATAGCGACGCGTACACCCCAGATAAAAACATGCAAGTCACGATAGCTTTCAATCATTTTGGAGAAGGGCTTGTTCAACGAATGCCCAGGTATAAAGCAAATCTTACACCCGAAACAAAATTATTCTGAAACATATCCTACCCATTTGTCCAGAATCAAAATTAGTGATGATGAGTACTGTGTTGTAATGCAGATGCCGACTTGGATATTTTCATGTGGTGAACAACGATTATACCCACTGGGAAATGTACGCCATTGGGGGAAGTGCAAACCCCACCATTAACAGTCAAGGCAACAGATTCTTAGCCCCTGCCGACAGATTCTCCAAGGAGGTACGTTCGCATTATTATTGTTTTGATGCTTTAGTTTGTCTCTATTCTCCGTACCGATCTAAGAATTAGAAACTGTACAGGTGACGAAGCATGAAGATGCCGCTGAGAGTGAATGGCAGCATTGGAATTGGAGATCAGAAGGCGATCTGCTGTTAAACGGAGCATTTTTCACTCCATCAGGCGCGGAAGCATCGTCAAACTATGCAAAGGCTTCTAGTCTGTCGGCAAAGCCATCTTCTCTTGTTGATTCTCTCACTGGAGCTGCAGGTTCTCTCACCTGTAGAAAAGGTTCCCGCTGCTGACAAAATGGAGACCCACTTTAAATAATCACTATTTCTTGTGTTCTATGTACCAGTAACTTGGAACTTCTTTACTCTTCAACCTCGGCCTGCATGTTTTAGTGTGGTGGAGGGGAATCCTTAGCGGGTGGAGAAGCGTTGTGGAATATTTGTTATTAATTATTAATCATATATTTCTTGTGTAATTTATGTGGTAGGCTATTCGGGGTAGGGTATGTACGTCTCGTTTGTAGCATAATGGATGCTGTCACCAGGTAGTCCCATATTACTGTCACCATATGTAGACCCAAAAACATATGGCTGGTATAGTGGACTATAAAAGGACCTTTCCTTTCCTTTCCTATATTGAAGGACATGTGAGAGGGGGCTACTATAGATAACTATTGTAAAATCTTGTTCTACTCTAGAGAGGGGGCTACTTTCTCTTTCGATTGACATATATGTAGATTGACATATATGTGTTAGTTACTTATGATTTTGGTCTCAAAATTAAGATTTGAATGAATTGAATAGTCTCTAATAAAGATTATATAATATTCTCTAATAAATAAATTGTTTTGAAAAAGAAGTGATATATACAACGGGTTAAATTTCAAATAATGAGTAGTCTTTTCATCCTTTTTTTCTAATTGTACAAAATAGAAGGGTGTAGAATATATGTTTATTAAACATTCAAAAGGTTGTACTAAATTGTTTGAACAAAATTGGTGAGGATGATGTATGTGTAAATAGTCATCCACCAAGGTTTAAATGGAATAAAACAAAGAGTTATTCTCATTAGTGTATTATTGTGAGATTTAAATGGAATAAAACAAAGAGATATTCTCATTTAGTGTATTTTTGTGAGATATGTGATTCTCTTCCATGTTTTGATCCAGGGGTCAATTAAATGCTTGATAGAAATTGCAGATTTGTTGGGGTTGTGCAATTTTGATAAAAATGAAACCCTGTTGTAGGATAGTAATATTTATGATGACTCAATTGTCCAATGGGACAAGGCACTGATCCTAGCCATTGTGGATTTTACAAGTTTATTGTTATTTTAGAGTCATGTTGTTTCTTGTTGCAACAAATGATTAAATCACAAATATCTTTACTTTTGTTGTATGTTGTTGAGTTGTTCCATCTCATGCTCTATAACAATTGAGGATCAATAAGTGGTTAGCCCCTACTTAGTATTCTCTTGTTACTGTTGAGCCTTTTATGAGATTTATGCTTAAGTAATGCCAATCATGGGTTTGGTGTGTGTATTTAAAGGCGTTAAGGGAATCCCCCCTTTGTTTTGCAAAACCTAAAGTGTAGAGGGTGTTGGGTCTATTTTAGGTTTTCAGAGTTGTTTAAAGTTTTGGTTCTTGGTATCTATATTTTTGTGCTTTAGCATCTGGTGATTTCAAATGTGCTTGCAAAGTTTTTCAAGTTATCTGTATCCCAAGGCAAGTTTTTCTTTGAAAATGTTTGAGAACCATAAACCCTAAGTCTTTTTGTCTTTGGTAGGGTTTATGTCATCTAAATTGCCAAGTCATAAAGATTGGCAGTTAGTTATGATCTGGCAAAAAGGATTTCTCTAAGTCTCGCAAAGGTTAGCAGTTAACTCTTTTTGTTGAGCAGATATCTCCAAGTCTCTTGATGCATAGTTGAACTTTTTGAGTTATCTTTGATTTTCCTATATGAGTTGGAATTGAGAACTTGAGGTGTTTTGTACTGATGTTAAAAGGGTGATGATTTCTATTGTATAACTATTATTGGAAACATGATAGCTTTTGTTAGGAATATGATAACTTCTGCATGACTACGAGTGTTTTTTAAGGATTTGCTAATTTTCTGAGATTACAAGAATTAGTTGGTCGCTGAATCTCGGTTAAGTTAAATCTTGTGAGATGCAGCGGTGACCATTGATTATATTGCAGATGTGTGGTTATCACTGAATCTCCAAATAAATCAAGCCAAGCACAAGATTGAGTTTTGATCAGATGCTGACACGTGTCCCAAAGGTTAGCAAGATGAGCGGCTAGTGTTGAGTCTCACAATAGAACCAAGGATTAAGAAAGACTTCATCAATTCAGAGGTAGCCTCTATCTCCGAATCTCAAGACTAGATCATGGTTAAGACTCTAATTTTGAGATCATGAGATGTGCCTTTGTCTCTGAATCTCGGAACACACTTGAGTTAGATAAAGTCTTACAAGATTTTGTGTGGATCATCGATGAAAGCAAGATGAGCAGCTGGCGCTGAATCTCTTAATTAAACCAGAGTCAGGACTTTTGTTCAACGAATCAAAGATATATGTTATCTCTTGATCTCACAATCAGACTAGGGTTAAAGGAAGCATTCAGAGATCAAGAGATAAAGCCTTGTCCCCCAATCTCAAAATAGATTTGGGGTTAAGAAAATTGTTCAGAGACTCGGCAAGGATCGTTAATCTTGTCTCAGATGTGTGGCTGGCATTAAATCTCAGAATGGAATCAGAGTCAGGTCAAGTTTTTAGTGACTTAGCAATTTGCCTTATCGCTCAATCACATAATGGAACCTCAGTTAAGAAAAATATAATGAGATTAAATGTGGGCCACTGATGCAGTGAAAGATTTGGGGTTGTCGCTTGATCTCATTATTTAAGCCAAGTTACTATGTATGTTTATCGACTAGAAATTTGTTAATTTACCGAAAAATAGTATATTATCTAGAGTATACCGATCAATCCAAATTAGCTGTGTAACGCAAACACTAAAGTAATGACTCATAAACACATTGACACATGGATTTTTAATGTGGAAATCTTGTTAGGGGAAAAACCACTTGGGACCGGTAACCCAAAATTTTCACTCTTCTAAAGTGAGCTCGGTGAAGAGCCAACCTTGTTAAAGGTTACAACACACTGCTAGGTGTGACCTTGTTAGAGGATTCAAAAGTTTAGTCTGTCACCTGATATCAGGCATCTCTATGCTACTTGCCTTGCTCAAACACTCTCTTGGCCTGTGAATAGGTATATGGTATCTCATGCTATCTTCACGATCAAACTTTTTGATACTCCTTGGGATGTACTCAATATAGAAAGGATCTTTAAATCTTGCTTGGTTAAGAGATTTTTTGAATCAATGGTTGAAATGAAACAATATGATCTATTCACATATACAACTTATCGTTGCATATTTTCAGATCTATTTTAATCTCATAAAACTAATCTGATCAATATGTCCTTTAATACCTTTACTCCACTTTTGTTTTGCTTAGTGATGTTGTGCTCTGTTGCTCGGTGTCCACAGAAAACTTTAGCTCTTTCCTCAACTTGATTGATCAGGACTGTATGAAGTTGTTCTTTATCAGTCTCTCTTCAGCATCCACTTTTTTATTCAATCCCCTTAATTTGAAATGAATTAATTTGTCTCTTTATAGACATAATATCACTGTTGTTAGGTTCTTGATTTTCTTGATCTTGGCGTGATCTGCAATCTTAGCCAATCAGATTTAAAGAAAAACTCTAGTTTTATCTCGCAGAGATTTTCTTGCCAACTAGACAAAACAAATTTAAATCATTTACTTATCTCTAGCTTTACCTTGTTGATGAAAACAATGATAACTACTAGTTAAGTCTATATTTAGCTCTTCCAACTAGATATTTTGTCATTTATGAACTCAAGTTAATTTCGGTATTTTAACTCTTTGTAGCTTCCATCAACACCCCAGTTCTCCCTTGGCTTCTCCATCGGTTTACACTATGATTCTGGCTGTCGGTTATGCTTGTGATTATTTTCATCGGTGTTCTTGCTTGGGCATCATTGTGACTTGTCTTTTGGTTATCTCTATTCGTCAGGTTCCACTAGCCGTTGGTGTTTGAAGTCACATGGTGAATGCTTGTCTTTTATGCATTACTGAAAGCATAATATTTTTCTCTTTGATTCTCTAAAGTCTTTGACACTTTGATTATAACCGATTAGATTATATCAAGTTGGCATCAATGACAATACAATTCATTAACTGATTTAATGTCTTGCATTATCTTTCTACATTTCGGTGATCAACTTAACATCTTCAAACATTCAATTAGCTACATGTCATCAATCTCTCCCTTTGTCATTGATGGAAACATACTACATTATCATACTATACTATCTCTAATACAATATGAAATATAAAAGTTTCATCAAGCTTTCATAATGTAACTATTACATATCTCTGGCTTTCGGTAAGCTCAAAAAATAGTTTTGATTTGTTTCTTGCAGAATGATTGTCTTTAATCTTCAATCCCTTCACTGGATAGATGTAGCATCTAATGTCTCTATTCTGATATGTGCTTTGCCTTGACTGTTCCTCTTCTTGATAATCTCTTTTTCCTTTGACAACAATTTCTCTCTTTGTATGAACTCTCTCCCTTTGTTATTTCTCTCTTTGAGATGTATATTTCATATGTAATCAATTTCTCTCCCTTTGAATATTGATTAACTGTTTCTTTTGATTCTTGGGAACTTCACTTAATGGATAATGATATAATCTTTTCTGATTAATGAGATAATCTCTCCATTATGATAATGAAATAATCTCTGCCTTTGACAACAATGCTAAACAAAAATCATCTATATCATGTTCCATCCATTTATATAATATATTCCTTAAATTTTCCTATCCATCACCAATACAATGTCTCTAGTATTCAGTGCATACTTGTACCTTATTATGTACAGATGTATCTGTTGTTGTTCATCTTAGAGTTTTCATCAACATGAATCATCTTCAAATTATGTGTAGGCTGATGCAACTTCCTAGTCAACTTACTGACCGAAAGACAAGGGTTGGACCCTTAGTCTTTGTCTCAGGTACTCAAATGTATCCTTTGGTAATGACTTGGTGAATATATCAGCTAATTGTTCCTTTGATTGAACATATTCCAGTATCACCTCCTTTTCTTGCACTTGTTCTCTTAGACAGTGATACTTGATAGCAATATGCTTAGTCTTAGCATGCATGACTGGATTCTTAGAAATGTTAATTGCACTGGTGTTATCACAATAGATAATTACTGGTTCAAGAATCTTCATATTCATACCTTCCAGCAACTATTTGATCCATGCAATATTGGAGCAATTTGCAGTAGCATCCACATACTCTGGTTCTGTAGTAGACTGAGAGATGCATCCTTGCTTCTTGCTGATCCATGTGACAAGTCTGTCACCCATGAAGAATGCTCCTCCAGTTGTGATCTTTCATTCATTAATGTTTCTAGACCAATAAGCATCTGTATAGACTTGTAGCTCAAATTTTCCTTCTCTTTTATACCATAAGCCATAGTCCTTGGTGTTCTTCAGATATCTCAAAATTCTCTTAACATCAGACATATGTGATTCTTTGGGATTAGCAGAGAATATTACAACTATTCCAAGTGCATGTGCTATATCTGGTCTGGTGTGAACAACATACATTAGTTTTCCAATAATTGATCTATACAAGGTTTGATTTACCTCATTTGATTTGTCTTCTTTTGTCAGCTTACATCTAGTAGCCATAGGTGTTCCAACAGGTTTGGAATCTTCCATCTTGAATATCTTCAGCACTTCTTTGATGTATTTGGATTGAGTAATATATATACATGTATCTTGTTAAAGAATCTGTAGACTAAGAAAGAATTTTATCTCCCCAAACATAGACATTTCAAATTCCTTTCTCATTTCATTAGCAAAGGATTTGCATAACAATTCATTTCCTCCAAAAATGATATCATCAACAAAAATTTTAGCAATCAGAATATTACCATCGGTATCCTCTTTTAAATACAGATTTCTATTTTCACTTGTTCTAACAAATTTTATGCTAATGAGATAGGAGTGAACTCTTTAATACCAGGATCTAGGTGCTTGTTTCAATTCATACAAGGCTTTATGTAGACTACATACCATGTTTATCTTGTCTGGAACAACAAACCCTTCTGGTTGTTTAATGTATACTTCTTCTTCCAATATTCCATTTAGCAATGCAAATTTGACATCCATCTGGTATACCTTGAATCCTTTAAATGTAGTATAAGCAAGTAGGATTCTAACTCCTTCTAGTCTAGCAACGGGTGCAAATGTTTCTTCATAATCAATACCTTCTTCTTGTGCATATCCCTTGTATACTAACCTTGCTTTGTTTCTTGTGAATTCTCCATTCTCATTCAACTTATTTATGAATATCCATTTGGTACCAATAACATTTTTGTCATCTGGTCTCGGTACTAGTGTCCATGTATTATTCTTCTCAATCTATTCTATTTCTTCATTCATAGCACTGACCCATTCTTCATTCTCAAGTGCAGTATTAACATATTTAGGATCAAAATCACAAAGTAAACATCTAGTGTTTAGTGACTTACTTCTTGTTCTCATTCTATCCTTCTTGTCTCCTATGATTTGATTTTGTGGATGATGTATGTTGAAGACAATTATTCAATTGTGTATTGTCATTGATGTTACACATGTATTTACACTTATACAGTGATGTTACACAAATGTCTATATTCAGACTGAGCATAGTTGGTGAAATAGAGTGAGTTGTTTTAGTGTTGACCGAGTCACTCAGGTATTTTAGTCATGGTCAGGCATTCAGTGCCAGCCAACAAACAATGATTTACATTCTATAATTAATTGATTATATGAGGCTGACTGAATTGTGATTTATTATTTAGAAGTGTATTCAAGATGACTTGATAGGGCTCATCATATATATGAAATGTCAAGTTTGGATTGAATGTGTGGATGTGTAAGTGAGTGTGTGAAAGAAGAAGTGTGGAATTATGTGATATGAAGAGTGAAGGTGAAATCAGATAGGATTCTGATTGAGTACAGATCACTCAAAGCTGCAATAGAACATCTGATCAGCAAGGATCTAGTCATAATCAGAACAGAGATCTGAATTAGCAAAGACAGTTGCTTACACATACATGTCAATTCATTGTTACTCTCTAACAATTGTAGCAGTGATCTCAAATCTCTTAACAGAATAGACTTAACAGTCTTTTTCTAAATCCTCTCACAAGGTAGCATTTCTATGTTGAAGTGTTGAAGACCTCTAACAAGGCCACTTCTCACAGGGTGATAAAATCCTTTAACAAGGTCTCACCTAACCGTGTGTTATTGTAACGTTTAACAGGGTTGGCTCCTAACAGGGCTCACTTTAGAAGAGTGAAAAATAGTAACTAGTTACATTGGTGGTTTTTCCCATATTGGGTTTCCACGTTAAATCTTGGTGTCACCTGTGTATATGTTATTTGTTTTATGCTTTATGTTTTTGCACTTAATAACTAAAGTATAATTGCATTGGATATTATAAATATTTCTTTGACACCCGAGTTACGAAGAATATCTTAATTGACCGAGTAATAGTGTTAAAGTATTTAAGATAGATCTAAGGGACAAAGGATTTGTTTTGGAGTAACTGATTCACCCCTCCCCTCTCAGTTACTTATCTCATTTCTAACAATTGGTATCAAAGCTTCAAGTTATTTTAGAGAAGGTCTCAAGACCTAAGCTAAAGATCAGATATGTCTTACTGAAGGGAGATCCCAAAGATAAACAAAGACAACTTCCTAGCATGGCAAGAGCTGATGAAGCTACATCTATCTACTATCAGAGATGCTGGTTTGCAATTTTTGGAAAGAAAATTTGTGGAACCAACATGGACTATGACTGTGGAGAAGATGATGGAACATAAGCTTCATAATATAATGATGATCATATAGCTTCTTCACTCAGCTACTTGGAATTTGATGAACTCAAGGACTGCCCTACATCCTATGATATGTGGAAGAAATTATAGGACATTCATGGAGGAGATACAAATGTAAAGAGAGCCAAAGAAGAAAGTCTAAGAGGACAATTTGACCATATGAAAATTAAATAAGGAGAAGACATTACAAGATACAGTGAAAGAATCAAGAAGATTGTGAGTGCCATTAGAGTTGCAGGTGGAATAATTGAAGATACAATAGTGGTCAACAAGGTACTAAGAACTTTACTTCCTATCTATGCTATTAGAGTTTCAGCTATTCAAGAGATGAGGTGCAATAAAGATATAACTCTGGATATATTAGTGGGAAGGCTTACAACTTTTGAGCTGGACAACTTTGACAATTACTCTCCTAGCTCTAGCCATCTTGAGTATGCATTCAAAGCTAAATTAAACCTTGGTAAGAAGGATAGATACTCAAAAGGGAAGCAGATTGAAAGTGACAGTGATGATGAAGATCTTGACATCATTGAAGCATTACTAGCAAGAAGAGCCGCAAAAGGAAAACACAGAGGAAAAAAACCATTGATTTGTTTTTCATGCAATGAGGTTGGTCACATTGCTGCAAAGTGCCCGAACAAAGAAGACAAAGATGAGAAAAATTTCAACAAATTCAAAAACAAGAAATATTTCAAGAACTACAAAAGCTACAAGGATAAAGGTAAGATGTCTTGTTATATTGCTAAAGATTCTGACAGTCATGAAGAAGAAGATGAAATGGTTTATATATCTATTAAGGATGAGTCAGATGAGTCAGATGAGAAGATAACACTTTTCTCACACATCAATAAAAATGACACATGGATAATTGATAGTGGTTGTTATCATCACATGACTGGTGATAAGACAAAATTTGAACATCTTGAACACTATGATGGTGGTAGTGTCATTTTTGGGAATGATGAACCTTTCCCTGTAAGAGGAAAAGGCTGCATTATTCTGACAGAAGGAATCAAATGTGATAATGCTTATTGGGTTGAAGGATTGAGGAGAAATCTACTTAGTGTAGCATAGCTGAACAACATTGGCTTCAAGGTAGAATTCATGAATGGTAAGGACAAGCACCTAGATGGTAAAGGGAACCTAGTCGGAAATGGAAGGCAAAGAAAAGGTAATCTATTCTATCTTGATCTCACTGAAGGTTCATGATTTATTGCAAAAGTAGAAGAAAGCTGGTTATGGCATAAAAGGTTGTGTCATGTAAATTTTCATAATCTAGTAAACATAAGCAAGAACAAGAGAGTCAGAGGTATTCCTATTTTGAAGAAACCCTGAGTTAGCAATATGCAAACAATGTCAAATTGGAAAGATGAGCAAGACAAGTTTCAAAAGTAAGAATTACAATACTGATGAAGTCTTGGAATTGGTACATATTGACCTATGTAGACCAATTGGAACAACAAGCTATACAAGAGAGAAGTGTTTTATTCTATTTGTTGATGATCATTCTAGAATGATGACTATCATGTTTCTCAGAGAGAAATCAGAAGCTTTTTAGAAATTCAAATGGTATCTTGCAAGAGTTGAAAAGCAAAAAGGAAATAAACTAAAATGCCTAAGATTTGATAGAGGAGGAGAATTCATTTCTAATGAGTTCAATGAATTTTGTAATGAGAGAGGAATCAAAAAACATGTATTTTCCCCTGGTACACCACAACAAAATGGAATAGTAGAAAGAAGAAACATATCTATTATGGATTGTGCCAGAACCCTAATGATTGATAAGAATGTTGCTGCCACATACTGGAAGGAGGCCATCAACACTACAGTGTTCACCTTTAACCGAGTTCAACTAAAGAAAGGTAGTAACCAGACACCTTTTGAATTATGGTATGGCTATAAGACTAATGTTCATTATTTCAAAGTATTTAGAAGTAGATGCTACATCTTGAAGGAAGCAAGAAATGGAAAACTAGATGAAAAAAGTGATGAAGGAAAATCCCTAGGTTA
This sequence comes from Thuja plicata, assembly GCA_018584345.1. Lineage (NCBI taxonomy): Eukaryota > Viridiplantae > Streptophyta > Pinopsida > Cupressales > Cupressaceae > Thuja > Thuja plicata. Next base: position 929,424 of record MU227587.1, on the reverse strand, counting down.
CTCATGTAAAAGCAAAGCATACAAATGTCTGAATCTTACTACTCACAAAGTCAGAGAAATTGTACATGTCAAGATTGATGAGTTTGTAGAAAAATGTGATGAGAAGAGCAGTAAAGAGCTTGAAGACTACAAGAACTTTGTGTATTATGAACTTGATACTATACCTATGACTCGAGCAATGGTGATTGGACAACAGAACTGTCGACCACTTAATATACTAGCACAAACTATGCAACCTGAGTTGCAAGTTGTGCAACCTGAACTGCCGGTAGAAGAGACAGAGTCATAGAAAGAGGGAACCAAGTCTCAGACAGAGGAACCCGAGTCATAGATAGAGGGAACCAAGTCACAGACAGTGGAACCCAAGAATTAGACAGAGGAACATGAAAGAATGTTTGAGAATGACAAACCTAGTGGATCAAGTCCAGAATCTAGACTAAAGAATCCAATACTTTCAAAATATGTTAGAAGGCATCATGCACCTAAGAAAATAATTGGAGATCAAACAAAAGGTGTAATGACAAGGAACAGACTCAAAGGTACATGTTTACTAAGTTAATTTGAACCTAGAACTTTTAAAGATGCATTGAATGATGAAAGTTGGATAGAAGCAATGAATGAAGAAATTGAGCAGATTGAGAAGAACAAAACTTGTACTCTTGTGCCTAGGCCAAAGGACAAGAATGTGATTGGAACCAAGTGGGTTTTTAGAAATAAGATGAATGAAAATGGTAAAGTTTCTAGAAACAAGGCAAGACTAGTTTGTAAATGATATGCTCAAGAAGAGGGTATTGACTATGGAGAAACTTTTTCTCCTGGTGCAATACTTGAAGGAGTTAGAACTCTTCTGACATATGTTGCACATAAAGGATAGAAAGTATATCAAATGGATGTGAAATCTGCATTTCTGAATGGAATCCTAGAAGAAGAAGTCTACATTGAACAACTTGAAGGATTTGTTGATCAAGTGGATATGATTGTCTGCCTAAGACAAACTTGTGGTCTTCAGTGAATGAGATTCTTTGTTAATGAGAAACAACCTTTTGATCAAGGTGATGAGGTTGCAAAAGACAAAGGGGATTATCCTAAACAATGCTTAGTTTAAGGACATTCAAGGATGGGGTATGATTAAGATGTAGGTTTTTAGCAACTCAAAAGGGGATGCAATACCAAGTGAGGGATGTGATTAAGGATGCCTTGGATGATGATTAAGATGATGCTAGGCTGAGTAGGATTGGATTGGATTAATGCAGGATTATGCTGGGATGAGTGTGATGTGTTTCTAAAGATGACAACCTAAGGGAGGTCCTAAAATACAAGCTAAGTGAGCTTAAGAAGAGGAGGAACTTTCATTTATCATGGTAAACCGACTATTTATATTGCTCAAATCCAACAAAAGTAGAGTTTAGATGATATTTACCTATGAAACAAGCAACCTTGTTGTTGTAGATCACTTTGTCGAGTTCTTCCCATTTATGAATCTCTTGTTTGATGGAATCAATGATGTGTTGGTACTTGGTAGCCTCTCAGGTTGTGCTTTTCTATTCTCTTTACATTCAACCTGTGAGTGCAGTCCTGGAGAGTAGGTACTTGAGAGGATCCACCTTTGAAATGAGCTTGGTTGTATGACTAAGAATATAGTGGCAAAGTTTTTGAGTGGTGAAGACCACTGCTAGACATGATTTTTCCATAGGAGAATAATTGAGCTCATAACCCACTAAGTTTCGACTGATATAATAAATAGCTCTTTCTTTACCTTCATCATCCAATTGACCAAGGAGTGCCCCTTAACATGGTGGTATTCATAGTACTCGGTGTCTTTATACCAGGCTAGCTTAGGTGTTGATTCATCAAATGGCTACATTTTTGGGTACACGACTTGGTTAGCTTGGACCAGCTTGCAGAAGATGACATCTATGGGTTCACCCAAAGGGGTAAACATGCATTGTGGAGCATTCGAAGTGTGAGGTCTTTGTTGTCCATGCAGGATTGATATAGCATTTGTCTGTTTCATAGGACCTTGGTAGTTGTGTTGATATAATGTCCCCGGAGGGGGATATATAGTCACGCCTTGAGGGTGCATGTTTTGCTAATATGTTGGTTGGTGATATGTAGGAGTGGGGTGTTGATACATGGGAGGAGGTTGAAGATATACTGGCGGTGCTTGCTGATACATTTGATTGGGTGTATTAGGACTGGCTACCACAACCTGAACATGTTTGGTGTCAGTGGCTCCATATGTTACCACATTCTTGTTCTTGTTCCAATACCATGACTGATCATTGTTATGTTTATCAGGCTGGGATTTCTTGTAGTGCTTGATGACACCGTCTTCTATGAGACCTCATTCAAGATCCATACCTTTGATCCTGATGTCTTGATAAGTTTGTATGCAATTCATGCGCATGTGATAGGTGAGCTTAGGATGGAGGTTGTTAATGAAGATTTTGATAAGATTTTTCTCTGGGGGTTGGTAGGACAACCTTGTAGTATGCCCTTGCTAGCGCTGAAGATAATCATCTGGGCTCTCTCCTCCCTTTGTTTGGAATTGCATAGGTCTAGGAGTGAGAGTTCATTTTTGACGTTATGTGCGTATTGGGCCACAAAATTTTTAGATAATTCAATGAAAGTAGAGACTGTTCCGTAAGGGATTTTGTAGAACCATTCGAGAGTAGTTCCCCCTAAGCTCTTGGGAAATAGTCTCATAAGGAAATTATTGCTATAGGCCACTTCTTGACATGCCATGTAGAATTATTTCACGTGGCTCACAGGATCTCCCTTCCCCCAATATTTATCAAATTTGGGTGTCTCAAAGTGCTTGGGGAAGGGTATGGAAGTGATAGATCGATCAAATGGATAAGGACACACCTCTTCAAACTTGAATGTTTTAGCCTTTGTCCCATCTTTTAGCTCTTTGAGAGAATTCTTCATTTCCTCCCATTCATGATTGATTTGCGGGGGAGGATTGTTAATCGTGATTGCATGGTTTCCTTGAACCTGATATGGACCGAATGGTGAATATGGAGGATTTTTTGGGGGATATTGTGGTGTTTGATATGATGGTTGTTGTGGTGGAAGCTGCGGTTGAGGGGAATATTGGAGTGGAGGAGGTGTCAGCGCTGGATAAGATTGTTGCAACTGCTAGAAATATGCTTGTATTTGCTGCGGCATTGGATAGGTGGGAAGAACCTGTTGCGCACCTGTATGGTTTGGAGGATAAGGGTTTTACAATGGAATGCCCTCGGTGGGAACACTGAATTTCTGTGGAGGTGGAATGGTTTGTGATGCAGTGGAAGATGGCATGGCTAGGTAACTAGTGGAATGAGTTTGTTGTTGCTGCATGGGTTAGATGAAAGGATTAGCAAATTGTTGCATTTGTTGTGCCATGAATGGATTTTCCCCCTGCGTTTGTGGTTGCGGCTGCTGTGTAACTTGGAGGGTGGATTGCATAGCTGCAAGGGGATTGATTTGTTGTTGTTGTTCTTGGATTGGTTGTTGCAATTGCTGGATAGGTTGCTGTTGTTGGATAGGTTGCTGCTATTGGTGGATTGGTTGCTATTGCTGGATAGGTTGCTATTGTTGGATAGGTTGCTGTTGTTGCTGGATTGGTAGTTGTTGTTGGATAGGTTGTTGTTGTTGCTGGATTGATATTTGGGGTATGACGAAGGGATTGGTGGATGGTTGTTGCATGGGGGGATTTGGATTGGTTTGCATTTGTAGAAAAATAGCTGGCACATGTTGTGGTTGCATTGCTAGTGGGGTGGGGAAAGTGGACCCTTATGGAAATAAGGGTTGATTATAGGCATTGGTAGGCGGCATGCCTGTGGTGAAGAAAGGCAGAATAGGCATGGAGACTTGGGTGCTTTGATGCTATGAACTGGCTATTGTACTTTGAATGGGATGAGTAGGGATGGGTGGAATGGTGGTTTGTTGTGTGCTGATTGGTGGTGGTGGAAATTGTGCCACAAATGTTGGGAATGTTTGCAAAAGTGGAGCGGCTGTGACTTGAGGAGGTGCTTGCATAGTGATGGGGGGTATTTCCTGTGATACTAATGTTGGATCAAGAGGCGGGGCTCCTGAGGTAGATGAAGGTATCATGTGCATGATGGAGGGTGGGATGGAAGGTTGGAATACTTGTGCAATAAGAGTTCCCACCTGTAGGGCTCGTTGAAGTGGGTCAAAAACATCATTTCTAGTGGGATAAGGATGTTCCCCTAGAAGTGCCATAGTTCATGTGACAAGTATGGGTATAATCCAAGGTGGGAGTTGAAGTCCTTGTTGTTGAATGTCCAAAAGTACCTGATTGTTGTTACGTCCACTCATGGAGTTCACCGTGTGGACATGTCCTAGATGGTACTCATGGTAGGTGTCTCATTAGTATCTACCTAGATATGTTCAATTTGATCACTGGGCTAAGGTGCATAAGTAACCATGGTGTTAGTGTTGTCAATCACAAGATTAGATGAGCTAGCGACAAGATTAGGGTCCTTGTTCTTCCTCTTCTTAGTGGCTCGTGTGATAAGTGGCATGAAATGACTACCCTAAGGGAATATGAGATGAAAGATGTAATGCAAAGATGCATCTAGGAAGCTAAGGGTGATGATGCTAGGACTAGGATGTGTTTAAGATGATGAATATGCTCCTATGGGTTAAGGATGACTTTGGTGCATGCATGGATTAAGGGTTTCTTTCCCTAATGTAAGATCAAGTGGATATGATTGTCTACCTAAGATAGACTTGTGGTCTTCGGCGAACGAGATTCTTTGTTAATGCGAACCAACCTTTTGATCAAGGTGATGAGGTTGAAAAAGATAAAATGGATTATCCTAAACAATGCTTAGTTTAAGGACATTCAAGGATGGGGTTTGATTAAGATGTAGGTTTTTAGCAACTCAAAAGGGGATGCAATACCAAGTGAGGGATGTGATTAAGGATGCCTTGGATGATGATTAAGATGATGCTAAGCTGAGTACGATTGGATTGGATTAATGAAAGATTATGTTGGGATGAGTGTGTGATGTGTTTCTAAAGATGACAACCTAAGGGAGGTCCTAAAATGCAAGCTAAGTGAGCTTAAGAAGAGGAGGAACTTTCATTTGTCGTGGTAAACTGACTAGTCGTATTGCTCAAATCCAACAAAAGTAGAGTTTAGATGATATTTTCCTATGAAATGAGAAACCTTGTTGTTGTAGGTCACTTTGTCAAATTATTCCCGTTTATGAATCTCTTGTTTGATGGAATCAATGATGTGTTGGTACTTGGTAGCCTCTCGGGTTGTGCTTTTATGTTCTCTTTGCACGGGTGGTAACATATTTTTTACCTTCTTATTCTTCTTGGAATCGGTCATGTCCTATAAATAGATTTGATCTTGGATGAATAGTTGGAGGTTTTAGGACATATCTCATAAAATACCAAATTCTAAAAATTAGAGCCCAAGGTAATCTTTGCAAAGGGACGTTGTCTTGATAATTTGGAAAAAGTTTGATCTTGTTCTGATTTTCAATAGATTTGTTCCATGGCAAGAACCAATTTCAACATAGTCAAACCAGAAAAGAAGAAGCATGTGTCTGAAAAAAATCTGACAAGGGACAAAGCAATCTTGAAGGATACAAGCACGTGACAAATTTAAATGTTGGGTATTCCGTTTGTGTTTTGGATTTTGCAAATGTTGTTCAAACACTTCAAGCACACATCTACCTAAGGAATTGGCTTCAATAAAATATTATAGACCCATTGCTTGGTAGTCCTTCAACTCACACAACAGTGTCACCCCCGAAAGGGCGTCCATGTTTTTTCCCTTTTCTAGGTATTGTTGTCGTGCTACGAAGATCTCTTTCGCAACACAATACCTTTGGACACATATGATGGGGATCTTGGGGGGAGATTCTTCTCTCCCCTCACACTATAATAAATCACCATTTGGAGGTGAATTAGGTAACTTCTATTCTTAGAGTGTTTAGTAAGTGTCTTCATTCGATTGTATCCTCTATGTCCGCGCAAGCACAACTTAGGCATATAGCCCCATAGAGCGTCTTGACAAAAGTGGTCACGTAAACATGATTGAGACTGCGAGGCCGCACTTAAGTTAGACAAGAGCCGAGTATAACCTCAAATTCCAATCGAATCCTGAGGCTTTAACCCCAAAGAGTAAATTTGATTGATGTGAGTTGGAGTGGTGTGGCTTACACCTTGTTCTCACGTGGGTCATTCCCAGGAGATTTTTCCCTCAACTGGCAGGCCCATCTAAAGGATTAACTTGAAAAGAAAATTGGATTGGCGACAAAAAGGAGTCTAAATTTTTTATTTTATCACAAGGAGAAAAGAGCATACTCTCCTAACCAGTATCATTTTCTCCACAGACATGCAAGACAAGTTTGTTCTTTCCCAAAATATTTAATTGTTTAACACAAAGCAAGTGTGTCTAGGTTTTTGATCTTCCCAAAAGGGAAGAGAGCATACTCCCCTAACACTTGTTTTGGATTAGAAAAAAATATCCCACTAATTATTCTATGTGCCTAAAAAAAATCAAACTAAATGCTAACAAGCACGATCATTTGGTTAATTTAAATCAAGGCAACCTGCAAGACAAGTGTGAGTAATCTTATGAAGTTGTGTCTTTGGCAAGTGGTGCTGCAAGACAATTGGTTAGTAGTTTGAGATTTTCCAAATCTTTGACAAGTGATAAAGGTGATCTGCACAAAGAATTCACTTAGAAAAAAGATTTCATTAGCATAAGATATGAACTTTTGAAATTGAAAATGAAAGAGTAAATTTGAACATGTGCACCAAATTTTTGAAGTGGAATCTGAATTAATAGCTTACCAATCTGAAAATTTATTTGAGTCAGCTTTCCAACACTTTTTGAATCATCAAAAATAGATTCCATATGCAAAATTTATGGATGTTTTTGTGACAGTGTCTCTAATTGCATGCAGAGCCGCCCATCTGTCAGAGTCGCCTCTATAGAAGCGGAGACACCTGTCTGTGAATCTAAATGTGTTTTTGAGAAGAATGAATATATTTTGATAAGGTTTAGGGATGTGGCTCCCACTGGGCATGCCAGAATGTGTATGGTGAAATATTTTATCTATTGGGAGCAAGCTCAAACATCAAACATTAGTGGGTTAGCACATGTAAAAGCATAGAATGAACAAGAAACCAACAAGACTTCATCATAACATTAGATTGAGCTAAAAACAAGAAAAATGCACCCTATTTAACTTGTTTGATTTTCTCATTTTGATGGATGTGGGTGTGCTCTCTCAAACACAAATGGATCAATGCCCCAATGCAAATGCAAGATTTGATAAGCAAGAAGAGAGATTCAAGAGCTAGTATGAATAACTAGTCTCAAATCTTCTTTAAGATGATAAGATCAATCTATAAAATGATATGCATATGCAAGAAACTATGATTAATTTTACCAAATTGAAACCTAGCATGTGATTTCTAAGTGATCTAAACATGAAAACATGAAACTAGCAATTCTAATATTAAAATAGCATGATAACAATGCAAATTGAGAGATGAAAAATGAAGAGAAGACCTCTATTTATAGATTTTTGGGAGAGAAGAAGAGGGGTTAAATGAGGTGGCATCTATGTGGCATCCACATAAGAGCCACATAAGGGACACATAGGCTTGAAGGGATGGCTAATTTTGAGTCAAATATAGCATTTAATATTGAGTGGCTCAAAAATTCCAAGTGGGGGACAAAGGAGTAAATAGCCTTTAAGAGGAATGGGTGGCCATTTTGGACACATGGGCTTGGAAGGGATGGCTATTTTGGAGTCAAACATAGCATTAAATGTTTGAGTGGCTCAAGATTTTCAAGTGGGGAGACAAACTTGTAAGAGAAATTTAAGAGGAATGGGTGACCTTTTTGGAGAGAATTTTCCCATGTGGGTGAGCATTCCATTAGCCTTAAAAAGGTTAGGAATCACCCTTTAAGTATAATTAAAGGGCAGTTAGGTAGGGAAATATGTTTAGAGGATGAGGTTATGGGAGTAGAGTAGGAATAGGATAGGTCTCTAGGTTGGATTAATAGATTCCTAGCTAGGGTTTAGATTATAATTCAAATTAAATTTGAATAAATCATAGTTTAGAAGAATTAGGAATATGGAGGAATTTTCAATAAATATAAATTTATTAAAAAGGGGATTTTTGTGAGACAAATGTATTTAAATAAAATACATTAGAATATAATTTAGATTATTGATAAATACTAGCAAATGAAACTATTTAATTGATTGAATTAAATAGTTAGAGGAATAAGAGGGAATTGATATTAATATTTTTGGACGTCAACAAGTACATTTAGGTATATTAATATTACAAAGTGAAATAGTACTGAAAATTAGTATTTGAGAAGATGGAGTCTTACAGAATAAATTTAAGTAACTTATGGAGTCTTTGGCATCTGTTGTCAAAGAGGGAGAGTTTTCTAATACATAAGAATAATACAGTAAGAGGGAGATTTTGATGTTAGAGGGAGTTTTTGGATAAGAATCAAAATGAAGCTAAGGACATTAAATAAATTTTTCTGTTTCTCTACAATTCTTTGTATTATGACATGTTGTGTTGCCATCAATGCCAAAGAGGGAGATTGTTGAAGATAATTATTCAATTGTATATTGTCATTGATGTTACACATGTATTTACACTTATGGAGTGATGTTACACAAATGTCTACATTCAAACTGAGCACAGTTGGTGAAATAGAATGAGTTGTTTTAGTGTTGACTGAGTTCAGTCGGGTATTGAAGAAGTTTAATGTTGACTGAGTCACTCGGGTATTTCAGTCATTGTCAGACATTCAGTGCCAACCAACTAACATTTATTTACATTCTAGAACTAATTGATTATATGAGGCTGACTGAATTGTGATTTATTATTTAGAAGTGTATTCAAGACGACTTGATAGGGCTCATCATATATATGAAAGGTCAAGTTTGGATTGAATGTGTGGATGTGCAAGTGAGTGTGTGAAAGAAGAAGTGTGGAATTCTGTGATATGAAGAGTGAAGGCGAAATAAGATAGGATTCTAATTAAGTATAGATCAATCAGGGCTGCAATAGAACATCTGGTTAGAAAGTATCCAGTCATAATCAAAATAGAGATCTGAATCAGCAAAGATAGTTGCTTACACATATAGGTCAATTCATTGTTACTCTTTAACAATTGTAGCAGTGATCTCAAATCTCTTAAAAAAGTAGACTTAACAGTCTTTTTGTAAATCCTCTCACTAGCATTTCTATGTTGAAGTGTTAAAGACCTCTAACAAGGCCACTTCTCACAGGGTGATTAAATCCTTTGACAGGGTCACACCTAATAGTGTTTTATTGTAACATTTAACAGGGTTGGATCCTAACATGGCTCACTTCAAAAGAGTGAAAAACAATAACTAGTTACATTGGTGGTTTTTGCCATATTGGGTTTCTATGTTAAATCTTAGTGTCATTTGTGTATATGCTTTATGTTTCTGCACTTAATCACTAAACTATAATTGCATTGAATATTATAAAGATTACTTTGACACTCGAGTTACAGAAGAATATCTTAATTGACCGAGTAATAGTGTTAAAGTATTTAAGATATATAAGGGACAAAGGATTTGTTTTGGAGTAACTCATTCACCCTCCCCTCTCAAATACTTGTCTCATTTCCAACAGATGTCTTCTGACATACTTGGCAAGTTTTGGCTCAGCTCTTTATTCATCATTTTGATCATCTTCTTGACCTTTGTTTTGATCTCCATTGTTCAGAACATCATCTTGAGGATTTTCCTGATTTTTCGTAATTACAGCCTGATGCTCGGGTGCAATGTTCTGTTTCTCAGGAGTGATACACTGGTGCTCAGGTAGAGTGTCAGGTTCTATATAAACAAACCTATTATAGTCCTCTAGTTCTTTTCTTCTTTCATTATCATTCTTTTCTACAAATTCATCTATTTTCACATTTGCACTTTCAATGATTTTGTTAGAAGACTTGTTAAGACATTTATAAATCTTGATTTTGGTTGAGTATCCTAGAAAGATACCTTCATCACTTTTGGAGTCAAGTTTTCCATTTCTATCATCCTTCAAAATATAACTTTGACTACCAAAGATTCTGAAGTAACTTACATTGGGTGTATGACCATACCAAAGCTCATAGGGTGTCTTCTTTGTGTCCTTCAATTGTACTCTATTTAATGTGTCGATAGAAGTACTGACAACTTCCCTCTAGAATTTTTGAGTTATGCTCTTCTCAATCATCAATGTTCTTTCACAGTCAACAATTGATCTATTTCTCCTTTCAGCAATTTCATTTTGTTGTGGTGTTCTCGATGCAGAAACCTGTCTTTTAATTCCATGCTCACTGCAATAGTTAGTGAATTCATGTGAAGGAAATTCCCCTCCTCTATCTGACCTTAAGCGTTTAAATTTATTTTCACTTTTTTTTTCTACCATAGCCTTTGTACGCCTCTCTCTTCGATTCCTACAGCTTTCCAAAGGTGAGGGTTAGTAGCAAAGGTTTCACAAATGAATGCAAATCAAGTATATAATGACTACTAAATGAATAACAGAAACGTGAGCAATAAAATGTACAAGCAAGAGAAAGGAAGACAAATAAATGCAAACCCCACGATGCTTGAAGCTTCTATTGTTTCTCTCTACTCCTTCTGAAATGCTATTCTTGATGCTCAATATTGGATGGGCAGCGTCTATGACTTGAGAAGCTTCGAGAATTTGATAATTGAAATGTGTGTGTGTGGTTGCAAGATGGCTTGAATGCTAGAACCAAACTGACAGAGTAATGGCGCACGAGAGCTTGAAATCCTAGACCCTTCAAATGGTTATGAAGGGTTTGTTATATAGGAATTGGTGATGATATGAACGGTTGAGATCAATCCCAGAGATGGGGAGATGAACGGTTGAGATCAAAAGGAATAGGAGAGGTCCTCAGTAAACTCCACCTCTTCATTTGGTAAAGAGGA
>MU227587.1:851750-885133 GCA_018584345.1 Thuja plicata | reverse complement strand
CCCATGTGGACTGGAGAGATGGGTGGAGTAACCCATGTGATGTAATTGGAGTTATCTCTTTGAAGATAAATGAATATTTAATTCATTTATTTAATAATTGTTTTCAACATGTGAGATAATTGAATTCATTTTGGTTAAGAATTGCTTTATTTGATGAAATTAAATTAATTTAATTGGAAGAATTTAATTATTAAGTTTAAATATTTAAATTTAAACTATAGGAAATTGAGTTTAATTAATTAATTTAATGATAATTAATCAATTAAAGCTAATTAATTAAATAAAATTAATTATTTAATTAATTTTGGGAATTTGATTAAATGATTTGGGGAATAAATTTAGAGGAAAATAGATGATTAATTAATGATTAAAAACCCATTAATTAATAGATTAAAATTAGTGTTTTTAATGTAAAGTCGCAAGCCTGTCCATTTTAGGGTGTCTATAGCCTTATATCATTTAAACATCTTAAATTCTTCTGACTTATATTTTAAGAACATGACTATCATCATTCTAGAATAATCATCAACAAAAAGAATAAAATACATATCTCCATAGTAGCTCTTTGTCCTCATGGGTCCACATAGATCTGTATGAACTAATTTTAGAATTGCATTAGATGTATGGGTTTTACTCTTGAAACTAGACTTTGTTATCTTACCTTTTTGACAATTCTTGCACATGATATGCGCCGGCTTAGTCATGCTCAGTAAGCCTCTGACATTTCTTTTGTTTCTCATCTTTATCATGTTGTAAAAATTCACATGACATAATATTTTATGCCACAACCACATGTCTTCATTTCTAGCCATTAAAAAAGTGGTGTTAGTGTCATTAAGATAGAAAAGGTTACCTTTTGTCTGCTCACCGATTCTGATCAACCTTCCCGATTCATTGAAGATCTTTGCCTTATTACTTTCAAATGCCACTCAGCGACCTATATTATTTAGCTGTGAAAAACTTAAAAAATTATAATTCAGTCCTTTTACCTAGTAAGCATTTTCACATTTGACCAGGTTATTGAACATTATAGTTCCTTTGTCTTCAAATAGACAAGGTGTATCATTTTCCATTCTCACTGAATCACCATTATAGTATTCAAAAGTCTCAAAATTCTATTTATCTCTGGTCATATGGTGAGTGCAGCCACTATCTATAATCCAGACATCATTCTTATTAACTTTAGATATGACTGGAGTTTCTACATACATTTCTTCTTCTTCTTCTTCTGAGTCATCCTTCATGGCTACAAATACCATCTCAATGTATTATTCTAATTTGTGTCAGTGTCATTAGCTCTGTTCTCAGCTAGGTAACAAGCTTTCTTCCCTTTGTTCTTGTAGTCTCAAGTAAATCTTTTGTTAGATTGATAGTTTCTTCGGTAATCTCTATTATCACTTCTATCAAACTTCTTCTCATATGATCTGTTATTACCTCTGTCATCTTTTCTTCTATTTGGACATCTTGCAACAAAGTGTCCAACCTCTTTACAATTGAAACATATAAGTGGTAATTTACCTTTGTATCTACCTTTTCCTCTCTGCAATCTTCTTTCCATTAGTGCTTCAATCTTATCAAGTCCTTGATCCTCATTATCACTTTCACTATCATTTCTAATAGCATGTCTATGACTTGAATTGCTGATCTTTAAAGAAGATTTGATTGCAGATTCTATAGATGGTAAGACACTATTATCAAATTTATTCATCTCAAATGAAATCAGTCTACCAATTAGACTATCTAGAGTAACTGTATTGTTTGCAACTGCTCTCATTTCTTAAATAACAGAAACTATAATAGCATATATAGGCAATAAGGTTCTTAAGATTTTACTTACCATTGTTTCCTCTCCAAGTACACCTCCAACTCCTCGGATAGCATTGACTACCTCTTTGATTCTGTAGCTATACTGAGTGATATTTTCTCCTTCTTTCATCCTTAGGTCATGAAACCTCCCTCTTAGGATTTTTTCCTTTGCTCTTAGTACATTAGCATCTCCTCCATGTACCAGCTTCAACTTATCCCACATTTTCTTTGCAGAGGTGTAGGTTTTGACATCTTCAAAATTAGCATCGGAGAGTGATGAGGCAAGTTCTATCATCATGCAATTATGCTCATGCTTTACTCTTAATTGCTTAAGAGTGTGAGGTCCTATAGGCAACACATATTTATTATCAAGGTATTGAGTAACATCATTTCTAATACCTGATAGGTGGAGTCTTATTCTACTTTTCCATGATGCAAAGTTGTCTTTATTCAACTTGGGCAGATCTTGTCTGTTCATCTTGTGATCTTTTTCTTGAGCTATTAAATTCCCTTTCTAAGCACACAAGCTTTGATACCAATTGTTAGTAATCACTGAGAGGGGGGGTGAATCAGTGGCCTTAAAAATATTCCAATTAATCAACCCAAAACTTGGTACCACAATATTAAACCTCTAGTTATCTTCAGTCCTATAAGATGAATGCCTTCAAATATACTTATCAAATTACTACTGCTTGGAATTCTTTGTTAAACCCTATTCTGTATGTTTACCAAATAGCAGTCTGTTAATTCACTCTTATGAAATGAGCTCGGTGAAGAGCCAACCCTGTTAAAGGTTACAAACACACTGTTAGGTGTCACCTTGTTAGAGGATTTAAAATTTTAGTCTATCACTTGATATCAAGCATCTCTTTGCTACCTGCCTTGATCAAACACTCTATTGGCCTATCAAAAGGTGTCTAGCGCCTCATGTTATCTTCATGATCAAAATTTTTGATACTCCTTGGGATGTATCTCAATATAGAAAGGATCTTTAAATCCTACTTAGTTAAGAGACTTTCTAAATCAATGGTTAAACTAAAACAATATGATCTGTTCACATGTATAACTTGTTGACGGGACTTTGGTGACCGGTTTGGCCAGCAGATGTAAGTTGTCATCGGGTAACGGGGTACCGGACAACTTTTCCTATAAAGTTTGTCTAGGGGAATGAGATTCACAGGGCCTCCAAGCACTTGGGAGTTGGGTCTCGACGGTGTGGGGTTCGGTTGGGAGATGCGACTATTTTCGAGGGGGATAGCTGGTTATCTTCAACTCGTTCTCTCTGGGGATTCAAGTAGGTGAGGTTTCTCCAAGTATGCTTACACTTAACAAATAAACTAAAAAATATCCTACAGGGTTAGAAATATTTTGTCTACCTATAGTTATGCTAAACATTCAAAACATCAACAACACTCTAACACACTACACTAAATATCGAAGAAACACACAACCATCAGTTCATATTTCATCAATAGCAAAGGAAAGGAGGTCGTTAATCTACTTTAAGTGTTAAAGTAGAGGACATGAAGAACATAAAGCATAAAAACCATCAACTCAGAAGATAGGATGTCAACAACATCATTGCAAGAACTCTCCCTTCTTCATTAACATTTCTTCCAGCAAGCATGGGTGTGTGGTACAATGGTGGCTCCAAGGGAGCATCTAACTATTGAAAGCTTAAACTATGGAGCATTGAGCTCTACAACATGAGAAATGAAAGACTACTTTTCTCTTACTATGGAACACAAAATCATCAATTTTGTCGACCCTTGGAATGGGGTCGGACTTACTATTTATACACATACATTTCACCCTAACACTAACTTATGTTACACTGTACATTAAAATATATTATCCAGTGGCCGGTACTACCTACGCCACTCTACAAAAGACCTAGAGACAGAATAGGCCTATCATGTTAGAAGAAAAAGACAAGAGAAGTGGAGTGGAAGAATCAGCCTCGAGAAGAGAGCCAAGAAGGAGAAGGAAGAAATCTAATCCCCCAGGGATCGAGGCTACATGCCTTGTAAATGGGAAAACGGTGCCTTGTCTCCAATGTGCTAGGTGTACTTCTAAAGTGGCACCTCGGGAAGACCATCTGTCAAAAAACTTCTTGCCTATCCGATGTGCCTTGGTGTAGCTATCTACCCCCATCTGGATGCTTTCTTCAAATTCAGACCGGGGGATCTCTAGTTTCATTCTATTGGGGTCCCTCTTCGGAGTCTTGAGCCAATGAGTATTCATGTATATCTGGGCTGCGTCCTCCAACTGCTTAAACTGCGCTAAGGCATCAGATCTGGTAACGACAGTTGGGTTGTTGAACTAAGGGATCCCCAACCCTACCTAAAAAGTTGCGGTGTCAAGAGACACCATGGGGGTGGGATATCCGGTTGGTTCCGGGGCTGCGAGCATGACAGCCCAGATAGAAGAGTTATAGTGTGCCGCAAGTGTGAGAATTAACTTTGGGGCCTGCATCAAGCATGGAAAATAGGCAACCTTGAGGATCCCAAAATCCCCGACGCTGATTGCCAGTGGATCCCCAGATTGTCACTGAATATACATTATTTTGACCAAGGCCTGCATCTCGGGCCATGTTCTGACGCTGGTGTCAATAATTAATTGGACTTTGGAATCATTCTTTGATCCCATAATAACACTGTCCTTCACATACTTCATGCTAAGAGGTAATTTTTCTAAGGCCCTCTCCATTTTGGATCTGATGGCTGCCCTGGTGACCGCCGTAGAAGGAAGTTCCAGACTCTCGGGTGGTGAAGATGCAGAAGCTTCAAACATGTTGAAATTATATTGCTTTAAAAACCTGCAAAGCAAGACGACCATCAGAATTCATAGATAAATCATACTCCAGGGTCTAGAGATCTTACCACCGTGGCATTAGTTTTCTTGAAAAGTTAGTTTAGGTTCAAAATACCGGAAAGATATATATAATGCAAACTTAAGGGAAATAACCAATATCTGGGTCTGGGGGATTTAGCATATTTACCAAAATTAAGATGTGGGCTAGTGAAGATAAAAGACCCGGGGTCCAGAAAACTAACCATTGGAAGGTGTGCATGAAAAGTGAATTGTCAGGCCCACATGGGCATCACGTGGCTATGCAATAAATGGAAGTTATGGCCAACGGCGGTGCCAACTATCCAAACATGCGTAAAGTGGAAACCACCTAGACAATTTTAAATGCATTTGTGAGATGTAAATGAAGCACAGGTTGGTTTATGGAGGAGAGAGAAAATTTCCTGGTTGAAACCAGCTGAGAGCCGAGTTTCAACCAGGTGGTATTCTGTTTGGAATGAGCTCGCAGACTTAAAATGGGAAACAAACAGGGCACAATGAGCTTGACAAAAGACTAGATGAATATACATAAGATATACATCATATATACATCGGGCCTGAAAGGTATATACATGCAAAACTGGAAGGATATACATTAATATACACTAAATATACATATATACAGAACGCAGAGCAGCTATTTACACAAAACCAAAAAATGTACAAACCTACAATATTTACATTATCCTACACCTACACAGAGGGTGGAAAACCCTTTGGCAGAGCTGACCCACCAATGGGCGGCAAGCTAGACAATGGAAACGCAGAGAAAAATGAAAACACAAGACAAAAACACAAACCAAACAAAAATGAAAAGCCAAGAAATGTAGAGAAACAAAGAAACCAACCTGAAAACCAGAGAAAGGCAAGGGAAGGCAAGGTGCCAAACACTCTGTAACAGCTTCCACCTTCAAAGGATCACCACTCAACACCAGAAACCACTTTCAATTATTCAGAATAGCTCGGAGTAACTCGTACTTAACTCTACTCAAATCGCTATGATATCGCTATGAAATCGCTCAAATTGCTTAAGTGTTTTAATTGCAGTAATTGTGAAAATGACAGGTGATTTCTATTTATACCCGAGGTAAAAAGAAAGTTACCTCTCCTTTTTCAAAGTCTAAAACAGGACGACCTCCGGACTCCGGGCCTGGGGATTCTGTGCGACCATACTTTCTTACGAAAAGAAGACATTGTGACAAAGAATCGCAGAGTCTAAAATCTGGATCCTAAACAAGGAATGACTAACTCTGGGACTGGGTCCTAGAGACACGAAAAGACAAAACACAAAGCAAAACAAACACCGTGGGGAAGAAAACCCAGAGAAGGAAAACAAGGAAACAAAGGAAAAAGACAAGGCAACACCCAAAATTAGAAAACAAAAAGGGGGACCTAAATTTTTACACACAAAATGTAGGGACGGGGATGCAGGCCATAACAAATGGCAAATATCTAAGATGAATGCCTTAACACATTTGAGAACTACAGAATCTCTGGTTAGCAAAACTGGAACAAATCATTACTCAAAACATCTTACCTGCAAAGAGTAACAGGTCTGAGAAAATCAGGCCATACGTGATTTAATCCATGATCTTTTCATCAGTGGTGAAGTGTGTGCTTTGAAAGGAAATCAAACCGATGACCTTTGGGAGAAGTAGAGAAGAGGCACTAAGTATATCAAACCCTGAAGTCATCCGATTCACTCATTTCCCCGGAGACTGGAGTTTTGTCCTATTTTTTTTCTTGTTATTTTGTACGTTTCTGGGTGGGAGGGCGGTACTTCTTTCAGCCTTCCACCTATCTTAATATATTGAATGGGGGAGAAAAAAAATTTGGACCTGAAAAGAATCTTTTAAAAGTTCAGACTTAGGTCAACCAACTAGTGCAACCGATCTACCCTCGATGTGTCTGATTACTTGTTCCTCAATTCTTAGTTCACTAATTACCAGACTTTCGGGGAAAAATCTGATGAAGATTACTCATAATGTACTACCAAACAATGCAAAATAACTCTAGAGACTGGACCGATTCCATCATGCTAACAATAGATTCTTAAGTTTGCCATGTTAAAGGCAACATCCTAGAGACCAGATGTTATGTGAAGCATACCAACCCTTACAAGAAGGAGAGCAAAATGTCGGGACCCAAAAAAGGAAGACAAGAAAAAGAAAAGGAAAAGAAAAGAGAGGCGGTCCCAGAGGACGCCAACAAGACTATTTACAAGGCAAGGTACCTCCCAACAAGGCACCAGAAAAGAAATATTTACAAGCAAGGAACTTTACATAAAATACAACTTTGGGCAAACCAACCTCATTCAAAATAATGTTTGAGAAATTGTCTATTGATAGGCAATGGAACAGGTTCTCTAGTCATGGTGTTAAGGTAGTAGGTATTTTCCCTACAGATCTCTGAGGTTAGGTATGGTCTGAGCCAGAGCTGTTGGAACTTGGTGTGCTTCCCTTTCTTTTCCTGGGCCTTGTCCCACAACAGGACCAAGTCCAAAATATGAAAGGCCTTGTATTAGGCTCTACGGTCAAATCATCATTTTACCACCGCTTGGTGATGTGTAAAATATTCAAGAGCTGCATCTTGTTGTTCTTCCATTCGCACTAGATTCAGGAGCTGAACCTCCTCAATATTATCCCGGTTGTTGAATTCCTACATAAATTGCAAAACTGGGATCTGTAAGTTGATTGGGAATACTGGGTTCTGGCCATAAACCAGATGGAATGGGGACGTTCCCAGGACAGCCTTAATTCAAATGTGATCCACCCAAAGGGCGAATCTCAACTTTTGGTGCTAATCTCAGGGGTTCTGTTCTAGCAGGTGTTTGATCACTTTAAGTAGATTCTTGTTTATTGATTCAGCAACATCGTTCCCCTAGGGGTAATAGTTTCTGGAAAACTTCAGAGTGATCTTCCGATTATAGGTCCATTCAAGTAGTTGTGCCAAATAAAATGTCAGACCATTGTCACATACTCTAGCAAAAGGCATTCTGAATCTAGTGACGATGTTTTCTTCCAGGAATTTGATAACTACGTCTGCCATATTGTTTTTGCAAGGTATGACTTCAGACCACCGGGTGCAGTCAAATTCCCATTGGGAAAAAGGCTTAGCCTCAAAGACTGGTTGTAAAGGCATAGTTGGGTTACGCTCATGATGTGCCACGGTTTGGCAAGTATGGCATCTTCAGATGTGAGTGTAGACATCTTTAAATATACAAGGCCAATAATATCCGGCCTGGAGGATCTGATGGGCGGTGGCGTCGGCTAAGCCATACCCGATTCCAAACTGCCTATGGAATTCATCAATCATTTTTCACAGCTTGGTCCCTATCAATGCACTGAAGGTACACTCCCTCGTAGTTCCTGTGGTAAAGCACAAAGTTTTTCTTCATGAAGTGAGCACTTTTCATCTGCAGGGCACGGTGTTTGTTGGGAGGTAACTCCTCTAGGCATTTGTTGTTTAAAAATAAGTACACCAGATCGGTGTACCACGGGTCTCGAGTGATAGACTCCACTGTGTAAGTTTGGCATTCTATGCGGGGAGCCTCCTCTGCCATTGCTCGACTTAATTTCTGGCCTCGCACTATCTTCATGGGTTGTATTTCCAAGTCATACTCCTAGAGGATGGCCATCCATTTCCCCCATCTTTCACCCAATTCACTCTGCATCAGTAGAGATTTCACAGCCTGGTCTGAGATGATAGCATGCACCTTGCTCCAAAGAATATAATGCTAGAATTTATTCACGGCATGAACAAGAGAAAAGGCCTGCTTTTCTAATGATGAATACCAGACTTTGACATTCTTAAAGGGGGAGCTCATGAAAGCTATGGGTCATTCTTCCCCTTCGACCTTTTGGGTCAATACTGCCGCGATAGAATTTGGCGAAGCGAAGGAGTAAATGTAAAATGGAAGGGAGTAGTCCAGACTAGCCAGGATGGGTGTCTCCATTATCGCCTGTTTGATCTGGGTGAATGCCCACTTTGGTTTTGGACTCCACTCAATCTTGGTATCCTTTTTTATCATTTCGTTGAGTGGCTTGACTATCTCAGCGAATCCAGTAATAAACCACTGGACAAAGTTGATCTTTTCTAAGAAAGATTGCATCTCTTTCTTGTTGTCGGGAATTTGTAAATTTAGTAGTGCTTCAACTCTCTTAGGGTCAATGGATATACCCTTCTTGAAGACAATATGTCTGAGCAACTTCCCTTCAGTGACCCCAAATATTCACTTCTTAGGGTTGAGGGATATCCCGTACCGACGACATCTCTCACAGATCTGGGTGAGGTGGGTAGAATGGTCAGGCCTATCCTGAGAAAATATGGTCAAATCATCCATGTAGATGATTATGCACTGATTCATGAGGCCCTCGAACGCAATGTCCATAGCCTTTTAAAATGTAGCCCCTACGTTGATCAAGCCAAAGGACATCCTTCGATATGCAAACATCCCCCACTTGGTGGTGAATGTCATTTTCTCTCTATCTTCATACTTAACCATGACTTGGTTGTATCCAGAGTGCCCATCCAAGAAGGACATCATCTGGGATCCGTTCACTATCTGCAACACCTCATCCAATAAGGGGAGAGGGTGATTATCCTTCTTGGAGGCTCTATTCAAATTTTGAAAATCCACACAAAGGCAAATTTCACCACTCTTCTTTCTAATAGGGACCAAATTGGCAACCCACATAGTGTGCTAGATTGGAAAGATTATCCATGCTGACAATAATTTCTCCACCTCTTGACGAATCACAGGCTCGATCAGCGGGTTGACTGGTCGTTGTTTTTGTAGAAAGGGCTTAGCATCGGGTTTCAGGGGGATAGTATGAGTCATACTAGATGTGTCATATGTTTTTAAATCCTCATATCCCCATGCAATCACATCTATGTACTCTCAGAGAATCACAAGAATCTTCTCCTTCTCCTCAGGGGAGCAGGAGGTGCCAATGTGTATCATATTTTCTTCACCGGGCTGGCCGATGTTTACTTTCTCAAATTTTCCTCCCTTAGAGGAGGATGACATCTTGTCCCAGCCCCGAGGGTCTGAGTCAAAGATACGTTCAAGCATGACCATCCCCTTAGGGATGGTGTTGGTAGGTAGGTCCGTGATCCCATCATCTTCATCACCCTACCCAATATCATCATGGTTTCGTTCCTCCACTATCTGGTCCTCGAAGACACCAACATTGGCCATGAAGGCCAAGATATGTTGATCGTCCTCAAAAACCTAAAAGTGGGTAACATTATTTGGAATGGACGGGGTGAGGATCATTTCAACCAAAAATCTTGGGAGTCGTGAGCCGGCCATAGGCTCAAGTGTACTGGCAAAAATAGCGAGGGCATCCGGGACATAATTTTGTCACCGGGGAATAAGATCAATGCCAAAGGCATCAAAATCTTCAATAAGGTTCCATGCTTGATTGTGATATGCAGCTAGCCTCTTATCATGACATGTGTATTGACTCCAAACCTATTTGACAATCAACTCAGAATCACCCAGAGCCCGGAGATAGGTGACTCCTTTCCTTAATGCAAATAGGAGCCCAAGGACCAAAGCCTCGTACTTCGTAACATTGTTTGTGCAGTTGAACTACAGCCTGTAGGACACAAGGAAGGATTTCCCTCATGGGTTGATCAATTCTACTCTGGCCCTACAGCCTTGTTTGGACCGGGACCCATCAAACTTAAGGGTCCACAGGTCGTCGCTTGACGTCTGGAGATGGGGAGATGGAGCAGTCTTTGGATTGCTTTTGGGAGACTTGGGAGGAGCTTCCTCCCACACTGATTGCACATGGGTAAGGTTTATCTCCAAAGGGGTTTGAAGTTGAGATCCCTTGGGAAATGGCACTGAAGTGCTTCCAGTAAGAATACCAGGTTCCAGGGAATCAGTTGTATTTTATTTGCTCCGAAAGGTGTCAATGTGTCGGGTAGCGTTGGAAAGGAAAGGCTCACACTCTAACTCTGAATGCTTCTGATAGTGTACCTATCACCAAGTGCTAGATAAGAGTGCAGTGGGGGTCGCTATGGCACCTTGAGAGTTAACCTCAACCCTCAACTTTTCCTCTAGGTCCTATGTTCTCTACAGAACTATGGGATCCTCCCTGGGGGTGAAATCAAATGTTAAGATTTCAAAGGGTCGGTACACCCCGAGGGAGGTCTCAGAGAAGAAGACCTTGTTAACCCTCCTAACTTCGGTAAGGGCGTGCTTCATCTGGGGTTCACTCTCAACCTAGATTTTATTTGATTCTCCTTCCCAAGGGAGCCATAAGTGGGAGAAGTCGGTCGAAAAGTATCCGTTCAAGGACTTAGACCAATTCTAACTTAATAACATCCCATAAGTCTCTAGGATGTCCACCACTTGGATATCGATTATGCTGGCTATTCTAGGGTCCTGGATGAGTTGTATCTGGACATTTTTTAGTTCTCCCACCATTTTCATAGCAGTTTTATCCAGTTGAATCACTGCACCATTAGATGGGGTGTGTCAAAATCTGAGCTTCTGGCATATGGATAGGGGCATGATGTTTCTCAAAGCTCCGGAGTCTACTAGACAGTTATGTATGTTTTTTCCTTGTATGTTTAGGCCTAGTAGGAATCTAGGGTCTTCATTATTTACCTGGAAGATAGCCGCGTTGGCATCCTCGAAAGAGACGGTCTTGGGCGGGTGACTGACAACTTTTGGGTTTCCCAAGAGCTTTAGAAGAGACTTCTTCTGCTCGGGATAGTTTAGCAAAACCTCCATCAAGGTCATGGAGGTGGTGGTATGTTCTAACGCCTTTGTAATGTCAAATCTTCCTCCCAAGAATTGATGGCTTTCCTCGGCCGGGTCTTTTGCTTGGTTAGAGCTAGAACCTCTTAGAGGGACGTGCCAGTCAGTTGTATTGTCCTAGGGAGGAGTTTTCTTGGAAGGAGGTGTCAACGTGTAAATTGGTCCTTTACTAGCCTGGCTCTGAGTGTTGTAAGGAGTCCGCAGGTTGGTGAAGGTATTGGCCTCAAAAGCTAGAATCAATTCATCAAAGAATCCTTGTAATTTGGATTCTTCTTTATCTTCTCTGGAGAATCCAGAGAAGATGGTCTCACAGGTGAATGCATCGTGAGTTGGCTCTTGCACGGGAGGTTCTGAGGGAGTAGCGTCATGTGATTATTGTCTGTCCAGTTGGGAGATCATGATAACCTTCTCCAGTGTGACACAATTTACCTCATTGTGGGAGCCTGTGTCATGCAATCTGTACCAATTGGTCATGGGATGGAAGTCTATGACTGGTGTGAAATGTGATGGTCCAGCACCACTTTGATTAGTGTTTTGGTTCAGAGGCAGACCTCTGGTGTTCACATTATTGTTCCATTGCTATTGGTTGGGCCGAGGCCCATTGTTGAAGTTTCTTCCTCTGGCATTATTGTTTCGTTGGCCGGAGAAAATATTCCCTCTTTGGGAATTGGAACTCTGGGGTGCATAGGACCCCGCCTTCAATTGACCCATGTCCATAGTCAAGGTGGACAACATTCACCAAAGGGATTCAACCTCGGCGATCAGCTGAGTGTTTGTGTCATAATGTGATGATTGCTTTTGTTGGTTCCCTGGGAAGGTAGCAGTATTCACAGGAGTCGAGGGTAGCAATCCTCCAGCCGTGGATGACTAAAAGAAGGGCACTTTGGGCGGTTGTGTCTAAGGTTGTTGTGCATGCTATGGCTGATTCCAAGGGAATACTTCCAGACCTGGTATTGCCTGAGTCTGTGATGGATAAACATACCAGGTCTGCTGGTCTATTGGCGGTGGTAGGGGATTTATTGTCATTGTAGGGGCACCCATTGCCAGATTGGGGTTATATCCCCCGACGTACGTTGTTCTACCAGGGATCATGTTGAAAGGCATGCTTTGCCCAATCCTGCCCGGGGATTTGTTCAGGCCACGGGATAGTTCTAAGGCTAGGTTGTAAACTTTTGCCAAAGTGTCCTAGTCACCTGCGACAGTTGTTCTCCAGAGGAGAGTGGCAATGAAGGGGTTCATCGCGTTGAGATAGGTCTTTATGGTTACTTGTAGGGATAGAATGAAAGGGCCTATGCACCGCTTCAAGGTGTGTTAGAACTGATGATTGAATGCAGCAAGGGGTTCATTGGGTTCCTTTCTGATGGAGATGAATTGGCTATGGGACCAATCTAGGTCCATGTGTACATGGAAGGAAGGGAAGAAGGTGTCCTCGATGTCCTGCCAACTGTTGATAGAGTTGGCAGGAAGGTTAAGGTGCCAGTTTAGTTCACCCTGTCCCAGGGACAAGGGAAACATCCAGGTTACAACATCTTCATGTTGGATCTGGTGTCGATTCATGGCATCTTTGTATTCCTACAAATGTTCCTTTGCAGTTCATGAGCCTAAGTGCTCATATCATGGGCAGATCTTCTCCAGGTGCGAGGGTAAGTCATTGGTTGCACCCAAAAAAGTTCCCATAGGGGACCCTATATTTCTGAAATATGCAACCATTTGGGGAGCTAAATTTTGAGCAAGTTGAACGTTGGTTCCCGGGACTGTCTAAGAAGTTTGGATATTCTGAGGTACACTAGACCCCCAAAAAATAGTGGCTGGTGTGGTTTTCAGGGTCTATTTCTTTTGAGAAAGAGGCTCGAGTTTGACAAACCTTCGAGGGTTAGGGGCTAATCTAAGGATCCTCTCAAATTTTTCTAGGGAGAAAGATCCAATCCTGCTAAAGGCTTGACTCCTAAATATATGGCTTGAGGAACCCTCGAGAGGTGTAAAATCAGAATCCTAAGAGGGGGACGAGTTCACGCCCTCCTTCTAGCGCTAGTTTCTATTGATGGGACTTTGGTGACTGGGTCCACCAACAGATGTAAGTTGTCACTAGGTACCGGGGTACCAGCCAACTTCCCCTGTAAAGGTTGTCCGGGGGGGATGAGATTCCCCAGGCCTCCAAGCACCTGGGAGTTAGGTCTTGACAGTGCAGGGCTCAGTTGGGAGATGTGACTATTTTCGAGGGGGATAGCTGGTTATCTTCAACTTGTTCTCTCTAGGGATTTAAGTAGGTGAGGTTTCTCCAAGCATACTTACACTTAAAAAATAAACTGAAAAAGATCCTGTAGGGTTAGAAATATTTCGTCTACCTATAGTTATGCTGAACATTTAAAACATCAACAATACTCTAACACACTATACTAAATACCGAAGAAACACACAACCATCAGTTCATATTTCATCAGTAGCAAGGGAAAGGAGGTTGTTAATCTACTTTAAGTGTTAGAGTAGAGGACATGAAGAACATAAAGCATAAAATATTGTCGACTCAGAAGACAGGATGCCAACAACATCATTGCAAGAACTCTCCCTTCTTCATTAACATTTCTTGTAACAAGCACTAGTGCGTGGTACAATGGTGGCTCCAAGGGAGCATCTAACTACTGAAAGCTTAAACTATGGAGCATTGAGCTCTGCAACATGAGAAATGAAAGACTTCTTTTCTATTACTATGGACTGCAAAATCATCAATTTTGTCGACCCTTGGAATGGAGTTGAACTTACTATTTATACACATACATTTAACCCTAACCCTAACTTATGTTACACTGTAACATTAAAATATATTATCTAGTGGTCGGTACTACCTGCACCACTCTACAAAAGACCTAGAGACGGAATAGGCCTATCATGTTAGAAGAAAAAGACAAGAGAAGTGGAGTGGAAGAATCAGCCTCGAGAGGAGAGCCGAGAAGGAGAAGGAAGAAATATGATCCCCCGAGGATCGAGGCTACATGCCTCATAAATGGGAAAAGCAGTGCCCTATCTCCAATGTGTCAGGTGTACTTCTGAAGTGGCACCTCGGGAAAACCATTTGTCAGAAAAATTCTTGCCAATCCGACGTGCCTTGGTGTAGCTATCTACCCCCATCTGGATGCTTTCTTTAAATTTGGACTGGGGGATCTTTAGTTTCATTCTCTTGGAGTCCCTCTTCAGAGTCTTGAGCCAATAAGTATTTATGTATGTCTGGGTTGTGTCCTCCAACTGCTTAAACTGCACTAAGGCATTAGATCTGGTGATGACAGTTGGGTTGTCAAACTGAGGGATCCCCAACCCTACCCAAAAATTTGTGGTGTCAAGAGACACCATGGGGGTGGGATACCCGATTGGTTATGGGGCTATGAGCATGATAGCCTGAATAGAATAGTTATAGGGTGTTGCAAGTCTGAGAATTAACTCTGGGGCCTGCATCGAGCATGGAAAATAGGCAGCCTTGAGGATCCTAGAATCCCCAACACTGATTGTCAGTGGATCCCCGGACTGTCGCTGAATATACATTATTTTGACCAGGGCCTACATCTCAGGCCATGTTCTGATGCTGGTGTCGGTAATTAATTAGACATTGGAATCAATCTTTGATCCCATAATAGCACTGTCCTTCACATACTTCATTCTGAGAGGTAATTTTTCCAAGGGCCTCTCCATTTTGGACCTGACGGCTGCCCTGGTGACCGCTGTAGAAGGAAGTTCCAGACTCCCAGGTGTTGAAGATGCGGAAGCCTCAGACATGTTTAAAGTATATTGCTTTAAAAACCTACAAAGCAAGAAGACCATCAGAATTCATAGATAAATCATACTCGAGGGTCTGGAGATCTTACCACCGCGACATTATTTTTCTTGAAAAGTTAGTTTAGGTTCAAAATCTTGGAAAGATATATATAATGCAAACTTAAGGGAAATAACCAATATCTGAGTCTAGGGGTTTCAACATATTTAGCAAAATTAAGATGTGGGCTAGTGAAAATAAAAGACCTGGGGTCTAGAAAACTAACCGTTGGAAGGTGTGCGCGAAAAGTGAACTGTCAGGCCCACGTGGGCATCACGTGGCTATGCAATAAATGGAAGTTATGGCTGACGACGGTGCCAACTATCTGAACGTGCATAAAGTGGAAACCACTTGGACAATTTTAAATGCATTTATGAGATGTAAATGAAGCACAGGTTGGTTTATGGAGGAGAGAGAAAATTACCTGATTGAAACTAGCCGAGAGCTAAGTTTCAACCAGGTGGTATTCTGTCTAGAATGAGCTCGTAGACTTAAAATGGGAAACAAATAGGGCACAATGAGCTTGAAAAAATACTAGATGAATATACACAAGATATACATCATATATACATTGGGGCCAAAAGGTATATACATGCAAAACTAGAAGGATATACATTAATATATACTAAATATACATATATACAGAATGCAGAGCAGCTATTTACAAAAAACTAAAAAATGTACAAACCTACAATATTTACATTATCCTACACCTACATAGAGGGTGGAAAACCCTCTAGAAGAGCCGACCCACCAACGGGCGGCAAGCCAGACAACGGAAACGCAGAGCAAAATGAAAACACAAGACAAAAACACAAACCAAACAAAAATGAAAAGCCAGGAAATGGAGAGAAACAGAGAAACCAACCTGAAAACCAGAGAAAGGCAATGGAAGGCAAGGTGCGAAATGCTCTGTAATAGCTTCCACCTTCAAAGGATCACCACTTAACACCGAAAACCACTTGCAATTGTTTAGAACAACTTGGAGTAACTCATACTTAACTCTGCTCAAATCGCTGTGATATCGCTCAAATTGCTTAAGTGTTTTAATCACGGTAATTGTGAAAATGATAGGTGATTTCTATTTATACCTAAGGTAAAAATCAAGTTACCTCTCCTTCTACAAACTCTAGAATAGGCTAACCTCCAGACTCTGGGCCCGGGGATTCTGTGCGACCACACCTTCTTACGAAAATAAGACATCGTGGCAAAGAATCCTGGAGTCTGGAATCCAGATCCTGGACAAGGAATGACCAACTCTGGGACCGGTTCCCAGAGACATGAAAAGACAAAACACAAAGCAAAACAAACACCGCAGGAAAGAAAACCCAGAGAAGGAAAACAAGGAAACAAAGGAAAAATACAAGGCAAGAGCCAAAAGCAGAAAACAAAAAGGGGGACCCAACATTTTGCACACAAAATGTAGGGATAGGGATGCAGGGCATAACACAACTTATACTTGTATATTTTTAGATCTATTGTAATCTCATAAAACTAATCTGATCAATATGTCCTTTTAATACCTTTGCTCCACTTTTGTTCTGCTCGGCAATGTTGTGCTTTGTTGCTTGATGTTTGCAAAAAACTTTAGCTCTTTCCTCATCTTGATTGATCAGGACTGTATGAAGTTGTTCTTCATCATTTTCTCTTCAGCATCCTCTTTTTCATTCAATCCCCTTAATTGAAAATGGATTAAGTTGTTTCTTTATAGACATAATATCACCATTGTTAGGTTCTTGATTTTCTTGGTCTTTGCATGATCCGCAATCTTAGCCAATAAGATTTAAAGAAAAACTCCTATTTTATCTCGCAAAGATCTTCTTGCCAACTGGATAAAATAGATTTAAATCCTTTACTTATCTATGGCTTTAAGTTGTCGATGAAAACAATGATAACTACTAGTTAAGTCTATATTTAGCTCTGCCAGCTAGAAATTTTGTCATTTCTAAACTCAAGTTAATTTTGATGTTTTAACTCTTTGTCACTTCGGTCAACACTCCAGTTCTCCTTAGTCTTCTTCATCATTTTACACTATGATTCTAGCCGTCAGTTATGTTTTTGATTCTACTCGTCGGTAATGCTCATCAGTGTTCTTGATCAGGCATCACTGTGACTTGTCTTTCGGTTATCTCTCTCTGTCAGGTTCCACTAGCCATCGGTGCTTGAAGTCACATGATGTATGCTTATTTTTTATGCATTACTAAAAGCATAATATTTTTCTCTCTGATTCTCTGAATTCTTTGACACTTTGATTATAACTGATTAGATTATATCAAGTTGACAATAATAAAAATACAATCCATTAACTAATTTAATGTCTTGCATTATATTTCTGCATTTTGGTGATCAACTTAACATCTTCAAACATTCAATCAGTTACATGTCATCAAAATTTTTTGGTCTAACTCTAGTAGACATCCTTTTAGCACTTGATAGACTCTCATCTTCGGTGAGAACCTTTTGGAATGAGCCTTCATCATTGCTTTTATTTCCTCCATTTTAGATTTGGGAGGCATGAGTGATATTAGGGCTCTTTCCCTAATTTCTTTCTTGTAGTGTAAAGCAAAAGTCCATCTTGCCGACAGTCTATCTTAAAGTTCTTTGAGAATTTTGTCTATTAGTTGTATTGGGAGGTAATGATATATGCACATCATTTCAATGATTGCCTCCTCAATCTTATGTTGATCTGCGGGATCCAATGTTAATGATTTCTTCACGTTTCTACTATTTGCATTAGCTAATTTGATCATGTGAGCACATACCTCATCAACTGTTTCAGGTATCTTTATCTTTTCTTCTTGAACACCTTCTTCTTGTTTAGTGTCCTCATTATCTTCTCTGGTTCTAATGAGTTTCCTGTTAGAAACACTGAGAGGGGGGGTGAAACAGTGTTTATCTACTTATTATATTTCAGCCAATTAAACATAAAAAAATATGTATTCGAGAATCTTAACACAAGAACACATAACACATGATTTGATTATGGAGAACCTTGATCAGAGGAAAACTTCGGTGGGGATTAGTACCTACAAAATATTGTACTAGGTATAATGAACCTGTTAAAATTCCTTTGCCCTGTTTGAAGTAGTCTTTACAAATTGAGTACAATGACTTGGTTAAGGGTCTGACCCTGTTAAGAGTCTTTTACAATAACCCTGTTAGGGGTGGTGGACTCACTGTCCAATAAGATGAAGGCTACAACCCTCTGAATGTTGATATGCACTACATCAAAAATGAACTGTTGTAGTGACACTGTTGTCTGATCAGTTCCGTGTATGTGTGGATGCTCTTACTTCTTCAAAGAGCTATATCATCTTTTGACTTCATTATGTTGTCCCTCTGTAACTTCTTCTTACACAATAATTGACACTTGTAACATAACTTTACATTACATACTTATATCTTTAAATCTGAATAGGTACGACCCAAAACAAATCATTAGTCGGCCCTAAAACAAAAATATACAATGCTTCCAAACAAGTCGGCCCAAGTGTGTTTACATTAACATTAATTACATTATTACAAAATTATAAATAAAGGTGCTTAGCCATTACATTATAAAATCATACACACTGATCAAAACTGTAGTCGACTTCCATGCTTTGTTTCCTAGACTGTAGGTCTACTAATCTGTCTGTAACTTTTTCGTACTGATGTTCCATACATTGTGCGTTTGGATCTAGTATTATATACACCATAGAGTATATATCTAATCACACATGTTTTGGTGTGATCTCTAACACGTGTGCTGATGTGCTGATCTCTGTATCTCTCTGTCTATCCTATTTTCTGTACTTAGTCATTTTATCTTCTAAGTTATCTTTGACAGAAACTTAGTATGACTTTGTTGCCATGATTAACAACACAAAGTAATTCATGCTTCCTCAGGAAGTTAACTTGCCAACAATCTCCCCCTTTGTCATTTATGGCAACAAAGGAATGTGGCTAAGTTACTCAAAATGACTTCATACAAAAATGATTGTATATCATAATACTTAATGATATATACATATATACTTTTCCTCATATACACATTCTATACTACTCCCCCTTTGACATTAATGACAAAGGTGTGCAAAAATTGTAAGTCCTCAACATACTTGCTCTATATAGACATCTAGGTACACAACTTGAAGAGATTTAATCTCTTTCTGCCAAAAGACTTTCATTGCTTCAACAGTTTGAAGATGCGCGCATAGGGCATATGTCAACTTTTCCATTTTCATGAGATCTATGCAAGGACCTTGATCATAAGTTTGTATTGTGCTATCAATCTATTTGATGTTCTCATTGAGAACTGCTAGGGATGGTGCAAGTGCATTCCTCAATTGAGTTTGCCTTACCCTTGTCTTGCTCATTTCTAGTTTTGCCTTCTTAATTTTGTCTAACTGCCCTTGGTAGACATTGTTGCATATGCTCATATCTTGCATGGAATTTTCAATTGATTTTCTTATGTTGTCTACCATTTCTTCTACTTTTGTTATCTTTTTAGTGTGCTCAGAGGTGAGCTTCACTCTATCCATACAGTTTGCTATGATTTTATTTCCTTTCTCTGCCAATTCCTTCAATATGACTTGCCCAATCTTTAAGGAGTTTAGATCTAAGGTAAAGTTCTTTACCAAGTCATTTAATCTCTCCTTCTTGTATTCATCTTCTAAAATTTTAGTAGCAGATTCTACTAAGCTAGTGAAGTGTGACTTGAAGTTTGATAAGATGTTGTCTACATCTTCAACTGATTGTACTTTGGCAATTTTCTTTTCAGCAGGAACTAGTTCATTCAGAATGTTTATTGTTTCCAAAAAGCGAGGGTTCCTCATCACCTGTTTCTCTTTTTCCTTTTCCATGGCAAGGACGCTGATCTTGATAAGGTCTTCTTCTCCCCATGCATCTAAACTTGCTGAGTCAAGAGTTAACCTTGACAACAATGATGTAGATGGTTGAGTGGATGTTGAAAAAATAGTATTCTGACTTGTGTCAACACATTCACTTTTGACATGAATCTCCTTCACTGGTGTCTCATTACCTTGATTATCTTTCTCCTTATCCAAGTCTATTGGATCAATGGAAGGAACTTCATTCTATTGTTGAGATGTGTCATTTGTGTTCATTGCTTCATCAACCTTATTCATATCATTATCAGAAGTTTTCATAGATATCTTGACATTGTCAACTATTATAGTATCTTTTGTATCTTTAGCTGTCTCAAAAGTCATTGTCACTATGGGCGCTGAATCCTATGGACCTGTCATAGAAGCAATCTGAATTTCTGGAGTTGTAACCTATTTTGTAGGAGCTGGGGTGACCTTTGTTGTAGGCGTTATTGGTGGATACATATGTCTATCCATAAATACTTGTGCAAATTCTTTTTCAGTCTCCTTTCCAACGTGCTCATATTCTTTGTTCATAATCTATAAATTTCTTGTCTTACTACGTAGATGAGGCTTTACTAGATCTAATAGAATAGCCTTCTCATAATGTGAAAAAATAGGAAGAAGAGTATCCAAGGTTCCTTCTCTAATCTTCATGTCTTCTTCTATAGCATGTCTTCTCATGATCTCCAATATGTTCCATAATTGATCTGGAATTACTGTCTTAAGTTCAAGAAATGATTTCTTAAACTTGATCATATGAGATATGACCATAGAATGTATCTGTCTTATCAATTTCTTTATATTTGTCATAGAATTTGGAAAGTGTATCCAATCTTCCTTCATTTATAATCTTGTTCTTCAAGATATTTAGACTGGGTCTAAAGCCTACCTCAGGAGGAGCTTGAATATTCATAGCTTTTCTCCAAGTAGCTCTTGAGGATGGATGATTTGTAGCTACTTGCTTCCTTTCTCTTGGTTTCTTTCTAGGTACAGAAGGTGGAGAAGTGTCTAGATCAATGGTTGTGGTAGGTGCAGTGGTACTCTCCTCATTTTTCTTCTACTTCTTCTGGGTTTCAACAGTTTTCTCAATTTTAACTTGTGTAGTTTTGGCTTCTTTTGCCTTATCAAAATATTCTTGTGTGACTCCATCCTTTCTCAGAATGTTGGATGTCATTTTGGATGCTTTCCTCTTGTTAACAGCAAGTTGTAGTTCAATATCCACTTCGTCGGTCTTTTCTTTATAGGTGCCCCATCTAGGCTCATTAGGGTCTTTAGGTGCTGACAATAAGACCTGCACATATCCTTCTAGCACATGGTCTTCTACCTCATACCCTAGTGGATGAATCCACTTAGTTCTAGGCTCAACAGCCTCCATGCATGTGCAATCTATCTCTACCATAGAGCATATTGTATCATTATATTTTTCAACTATCTTCTCAGATAGTCTGAACCTACTTTGTATTTTTACCCTGAATAACTTTATGTCCATATCCATTTTATCTCTTGCACTGCTTTCTACTATGGCTTTAAGAGATATCTGAGTCATTGTAGGTTTTCTTTTGTCTAGATAAAGGTCTGCAACCTTTCCAACTATATGGTGATATAAATAGATGATCAGAGATCCAAACCTGAATGTTTTTCTTCTGTCAACTTGATGATTCTGATATTGTCAATCAATTGACCACGCAAGATCTCACATAGGTTGTATTGGGTGTTGTCCTTCACTATTCTGATAGCTATAAGAATTGTTGTAGCAGAGACACTATTCAATGAAACTTGTATTCAAGTATCATAGTCATGAGTTTAATGTCGTCTTCCTTGATAGGGTCA
The DNA here is from genome assembly GCA_018584345.1 of Thuja plicata. Lineage (NCBI taxonomy): Eukaryota > Viridiplantae > Streptophyta > Pinopsida > Cupressales > Cupressaceae > Thuja > Thuja plicata. The sequence continues at coordinate 863,199 of MU227587.1, read as the reverse complement.
ATTTTCATTCCGCGCCTATCACTCTTAGACAAACAAACTTTCTCAATTTTTTTCTTGACATCCTTGCTAGTGGGAAGCATAGGTCCAGTCATTGGAAGTCTAGTTAACTAATGGATTAGTTCAGTAGTGATTCAAACTGGGACATCTCCAATCCAGAAAATATCATCATGAATTCTGCTTAACAAAATTTTCACCCATTCTGGTTCTTAAAACTCATGCGCATTCGAATACTCAACAATAGGGTTATCTTGTAAGTGCACGAACTCATCTTTGAATGTGAAGTCTTTATTTAGCATTGATGCCATGTGAGAAGCTATATTATCATCTCCTAATGATTCCTTTTTATAGTAAATGTACACGCAGATATCTTCCACGTGAATAACGCCAAGCGGGGTTTTGGAGAAAGCCCCTTCCACATCATCCAATATGGATTTAAATGGATGCTTCTTAAATATGAACCTCTTCCTCTCTACTACATCAAACACAATTGGGGTCACCATATTTACTTGTTTGTTTTCTTATGTAGGGTTTTCACAAAATTCTAAAATGGCGTGACGGCTAGGGCTCCGCTTCAAACTAATTATTCATTCATTCCAATTGCCAAACTAATTATGCCTTCGTGCTTTGATGTCTTAGTGATCTAATTCTCTTCAATTTCTATGCTCTCGAATGTAATTATGAAAATGATTGACTATGAACTTCTTTTTATATGATCTACTGCATTTAATGCTTGCAACCATGCATAGAGATTTTCAAACTTTGATCCCGATGTATTTTAGATAATGCGTGAATGCACATAGCTTTAATCTGAGCTTTTAACCATGAATCCAAAGGTGCATACTCTGATGTGAGTACACCAACCATGCAAGGGTTCTGAGCTAGAATAGCTCCCCCTAAGACCAAGAAGGTCTACTTAGGCAGAAGTAGAGGGTGCGTCCACTAAGGATGCATCAACTACTTTGTCAACATTTTTGTCCTTCTTAACTTCAACCCATATTTTGCTTGAATCTTCATTTGCTTTGATAAAATTTACTTCTCCTTTCTCTTCAAATAGAGACTTTTTGGGATCCTCTTGTTTCTGAGTTTTTGATCTGCAAAACCTTGTGATATGTCCAGCCTTTCCACATGTGTGACAAATGATAGGAGGTATGATGTTCTTGCTCATCATGCTGTATTTCTTTATTGTGTGTCCATTTTAGTTGCATATCTGATATGTAATGTTTTGAAAATTTCTTGAGAGTTGATTTCTTTGATTGTTTTGATTCATACTTCTGTGATTCTGCTGATGTTGATTCTTATTACTTGTTCTACAATGTATAGCCCTATGACAAAACTTGTTACAGGAGTAACAATAACCTTTAAAAGGTCTTACCTCTTTTCAATCTCTGTCCAAATGCCCATGTTTATTGCATGCATAACAAGTTTTGTTAACTTGCTTGATTTCTCTTTAGGTGGTTCAGATATAACCTCTGTAGTGTCTTCAACTTTCTTAGCTTCTAAAGATGGTTCAAGTGTTTTTTCTTTCTCTTGTAATGATTTGATTTGATTTTGTGTTGTACTAAATCCAAGACCAGTAGTGTTCCCCTTTTTTCTTTGTGCATTGAGCTGGGATTGAATCAAATCAGAATTTGTGTGAAGCTTATCAATCTTGTCTTTTGCTTCTGTTAATTCAGATTCCAACTTCTTCTTTATGTTTTCCAATTCCAAGACTTTCATGTTTTCCTACAGAAGTTCCTCTTCCAGTTGATTGCTTTCTTTAATCTTGTCTTCAATGGTGTTCTGGCTATCTGTAATTTGTTTCTCTAGATCTTCAATTTTATCTTTTAGATATTTGTTCTCTTCATTAAGATTTTTGACCATTTGTCCTAGATCACTTGTAGAACAATCTTTCAGATCTTTTCTTAGCCTTTTAATAAGTATTTGAGAGCCATCATTTTTCAATCTCAGTTCTTCATTTTCCTTCTCAGATCTGTCAAGATCTTCAAGAGATGCTTCAAGATTCTTTTTTAAATGTTTTGCTTTAGTTGATTCCATGATCTCCTCAAGTGGTTAAAATTTATTTCAGAGGACCAGAGCTCTGATACCAATTGTTAGAAACACTGAGAGGGGGGGTGAATCAGTGTTTATCTACTTATTATATTTCAGCCAATTAAACATAAAACAAATATGTATTCAAGAATCTTAACATAAGAACACATAACACATGATTTTATTACGAAGAACCTTGATCAGAGGAAAACTCCGGTGGGGATTAGTACCCACAAAATATTGTACTAGGTATAATGAACCTGTTAAAGTTCCTTTTCCATGTTAGAAGTAGTCTTTACAAATTGAGTACAATGACCTAGTTAAGGGTCTGACCCTATTAAGAGTCTTTTACAATAACCCTATTAGGGGTGGTGGACTCACTGTCCAATCAGATGAAGGCTACAACCCTCTGAATGTTGATATGCACTATATAAAAAATGAACTGCTGTAGGGACACTGTTGTCTGATCAGTTCCATGTATGCGTGGATGCTCTTACTTCTTCAAAGAGCTATATCATCTTTTGAATTCATTATTCTATCCCTCTATAACTTCTTACACAATAATAGACACTTGTAACATAACTTTACATTACATACTTATATCTTTAAATCTGAATAGGCGTGACCCAAAACAAATCATTAGTCGGCCCTAAAACAAAAATATACAATGCTTCCAAACAAGTCAGCCCAAGCGTGTTTAAAATTACATTAATTACATTATTACAAACTTATAACTAAAGGCGCTTAGCCATTACATTATAAAATCATACACGCTGATCAAAACTATAGTCGGCTTCCATGCTCTGTTTCCTAGACTGCAGGTCTACTAATTTGTCTGTAACTTTTCCGTATTGATGTTCCATACTCTGTGTGTTTGGATCTAGTATGTATATACACCATAGAGTATATATCTAAGCACACATATTCTGGTGTGATCTCTAACACATGCGTTGATGTGCTGATCTCTGTATCTCTCTGTCTATCATATTTTCTGTACTTAGTCATTTAATCTTCTAAGTTATCTTTGACAGAAACTTAGTATGACTTTGTTGCCATGATTGAAAACACAAAGTAAGTCATGCTTCCTCAGGAAGTCAACTTTTCAACATTTCATTCTCTTTGTTGGCCCTCTTTTCTATGTAGCCGGTTTCCTCTTGTAGGTTCTTTCCTATCCTTTCTTCAAGGGTGAAGGACTTGATTCCTTCACTATTTGGCTTCTTGTCCTAGAAATAGTTGTGGTTCTTGGCTTCTTTACTAGTGTTGGAAATGGATTATCTAACTCTATAGACTCAGAGTCACTTACTTTCTCAGCCTCACTGACGGGTGACTATCCTTCAGTTTCTTCCTTTTTTTTAGTTTCCTCTTTAGTAACCGACAATATTTTATTTAAATTCTTAACCATTTTATTTTTCTTCCTGTCAATTTTCTTTACAACCAATCCATTTTTAATTATTTATTTTGCCTCTTCATAAGTTCCAAACTTTGGTTGTGTCTTGTCTAATGGTTCATTTATCAATGCATCGATTGCATTGGATGCTTGATCAATATTTACCTAATATTCCAAAGGTTGTAACCATGATGTCCTTGATACAATAGGTTTGATGTATGTGTGGTCAGTGTCAACCATGAAACATATATCATTCTTGAATTTCTCAATAAGTTTCTCAGGGATCCTTACTCTTTTCTGCATTCGTTCCTTGAATCCTGTAAAGTACTCATACATGACTGTTTCAAAGTTGTCTCCCAGTGATGTTATGTATTCAGTGGTTTGCATGGTGACAGGTTTTTTTGTATCCCATTTTACATCTTCTACTGATGGAAATGATTCTTGGAAGTAAAATAAAATGCACATGATAAGTGAACCAAACTTACATGTATTTGTCTTTGCATTTCTTATTGTTCTCAGATTTTCTTCTAACTGGTTAAGTAGAAGTTTTGATAGATCCAACTAATTACTTTTTTTTACAATCTTATAAGTAGTATCCACTACTCTAGATGCTATGTTGTTCATCCTGCTAGCTTGAAATAATTTATAACCTAGAACACATGCTCTTAATTTCAGTTCATCATCGGTTATAGTGGATATCTTCAAACCTATGTCATCACACTTTGCTCCTATTTTCTTCTCAATCTCAGCCTTGGGTGGGTGTTTTAATGCCTTTACCTTTTTAGTTACAGGGTAACTGATGACTCCATGAATAGCATCTTGGGTTATCATCTTAGGCTCATCTAGCCATAGCTTGTGATTGTGCATTCAGCTCAGTACTAACTGAATCCACTCGGTTTTGAATACCTTCGGGAACAATAGGGCATTAGTGAGCCCTTTAACCTGTATGTGTTTGTGTTCATCTTTTATGGATCCATCCTCATTAAATCCTTCACTTAAGGAGAGGACAAAGAGAAAACCAAAAATGCAGATATCAGAGATCATTGAAAACTACTAAGTACAAAGAAAACAGACGACAAAATTTTGTGTGTAAACAAAAAATGCAAAATAGAAAGGATGAAGATGAACCCAAAAGTGTAACCCGACAAGAAGGTCATAGTGAAAACTAAGAAAAGATTCAAAGAGGAACCTTAGAGACAGTTCAAGCAGGAAAACCGAGAAATAGTCTAACTGACTTCAGAGCATAATCGATCGACAGAAACTAAAAGTCAGTTGCAGCTCGCAAAAAAGTGAATCTGACTTCCACGTCAGATAAAAAAGTCTTATTCCATTTATAGAGTCTTCATTTGTTTTTAAATACATTTCTTTAGGGACAAGAAACATGAATGTAAGTATTTTAGTCAGTCTAACTGATTTAAAACACATAAAGTAGGAGATCAAGGTCAAGTTGTAAACCTATGATCTTAGAGTCAATATTATTTTACATGAAACTTGATTAGGTCAATCTATCTTATAAATAGATGATGCAATCATTCATTATTAAGGATGTGAGAATAGATGAGGCTCTAATATCAATTGTTGGAATTAATGGGAAGTGTGTACTAAGAGGGGAGGGGTGAATCAGTACCTCTAAAACTTTTGTATCTTTTAACCTTTATCCTTTAAGTTATCAAATGTTTATCCAACCATTTGTTCTATACTATCTTGATGTAAGATATATCAATTCATAAACTTAACCATATATGTGAACATTCATAGAAACATTCATGAAAGTAATTGACACATAACACAAGATATGATATCACAAAAAAATCTTGTTAGGAAGTAAAAACTGTGGTGGGGATGGCACCCACAATTTTTTCACTATCTGCATATTGGAAGGGGCTAGTTAAGGCTTACAATTTGATCACTTCTGATGATCTACCCAGTTAAGAGTATCAATGAAGACCTGTTCAAGTCTACTGTATTAAGATCTTTAAAAATACTATTGAGTGTGCACTCGGTTAAGATATTTATACCAATTGTTAGAATTAATGGGAAGTGTGTACTGAGAGGGGAGGGGTGAATCAGTACCTCTAAAACTTTTGTATCTTTTAACCTTTATCCTTTAAGTTATCAAATGTTTATCCAACCATCTTTTCTATACTATCTTGATGTAAGATATATCAATTCATAAACTTAACCATATATGTGAACATTCATAGAAACATTTATGAAAGTAATTGACACATAACACAAGATATGATATCACAAAAAATTTCTGTTAGGAAGTAAAAACTGTGGTGGGGATGGCACCCACAAATTCTTCACTATCTGCAGATTGGAGGGGCTAGTTAAGGCTTACAATTTGATCACTTTTGATGATCTACCCGGTTAAGAGTATTGGTGAAGACCTGTTAAAGTCTACTCTATTAAGAGCTTTAGCAACACTATTGAGTATGCACTCGGTTAAGAGATTTATACCAATTGTTAGAATTAATGGGAAGTGTGTACTGAGAGGGGAGGGGTGAATCAGTACCTCTAAAACTTTTATATCTTTTAACCTTTATCATTTAAGTTATCAAATGTTTATCCAACCATCTATTCTATATTATCTTGATGTAAGATATATCAATTCATAAACTTAACCATATATGTGAATATTCATAGAAACATTCATGAAAGTAATTGACACATAACACAAGATATGATATTGCATAAAAATCCTATTAGAAAGTAAAAACTATGGTGGGGATGGCACCCACAAATTCTTCACTATTTGCAGATTGGAAGGGGTCAATTAAGGCTTACAATTTGATCACTTTTGCTAATCTACCCAGTTAAGAGTATTGGTGGAGACCTGTTAAAGTCTACTATGTTAAGAGCTTTAGTAACACTGTTGAGTGTGCACTCGGTTAAGAGATTTATACTTGGATGGTTAAATCCACCTTCCTTGAAAGGATTTTTGCACTTTTCTTCACTTGTTAGAATGTAAGAAAATTACAATTTGACCTGGTGTATGCAATCTCCTATTGTTGATTATAGATCCATTTAAGATAACATGTATAATTGTATCACCTAATGTGATTGAATAATACATCTGATGCTTGGTAGAGTCTGTTCTTAGTTCTTGATAACCAAATTCACATTTTGATGTTCTGATTCTTGAAACTTTCAATTTGATCCATAGTTGTGCTCGTATGCTTCATTCATCCTCTCATCTATTCTCACATCCTTAATAATGAATGATTGCATCATCTATTTATAAGATAGATTGACCTAATCAAGTTTCACGTAAAACAATATTAACTCTAAGATCACACGTTTACAACTTGACCATGATCTCCTAGTCTATGTGTCTTAAATTAGTTAGACTGATTAAAATACTTACATTCATGTTTCTTGTCCCTAATGAAATGTATTTAAAGAAAAATCAAGACTCTATAAATAGAATAAGACTATTTTATCTGACGTGGAATTCAGATCCACTTTTTGTTGGCTACAACTGACTTTTGGTTTCTATCGGTCGGTTATGATATGAATTCAGTTAGACTGTTTCTTAGTGTTCCTTCTTGAACTATCTCTTGGGTTCCTCTTTGACTGTTCTCTCAGTTTGCACTATGACCTATTTTTAGGTTCCACTTTCAGGTTCCTCTTCACCCTTTCTATTTTGTATTTTCAGTTTACACACAAAATTGTGTCCTCGGGTTTTGTGTTCTTTCTCGGGCTCTAATATCAATTGTTAGTAATAACTGAGAGGGGGGGTGAATTAGTGACCTTAAAAATATTTCAATTAATCAACCCAAAAACTTAGTACCACAATATTAAGCCTCTAGTTATATTTAGTCCTATAAGATGAATGCCTTCAAATATACTTATCAAATTACTACTGTTCGGAATGCTTTGTTAAACCTTATTCTATATATGTTTACCGAATAGCAATCTATTAATTTCCTGAAAAATAGTAAATTATCTAGAGTATACCGATCAATCCAAATTATCTATGTCTAATGCAAAACACTAAAGTAATGAGTCATAAACACATTAACACATGGATTTTTTTACGTGAAAACCCTATTAGGGAAAAAAACCATTTGGGACCGGTAACCCAAATTTTTCACTCTTCTAAAGTGATCTCGGTGAAGAGCCAACCCTATTAAAGGTTACAAACACACTGTTAGGTGTGACCTTGTTAGAGGATTTAAAATTTTAGTCTGTCACTTGATATCGGGAATCTCTATGCTACCTGCCTTGATCAAAAACTCTCTTGGCCTGTCAATAAGTATCTGGCATCTCATGCTATCTTTATGATCAAAATTTTTGATACTCCTTGGGATGTATCTCAATATAGAAAGGATCTTTAAATCCTGTTTGGTTAAGAGACTTTCTGAATCAATGGTTAAACTAAAATAGTATGATCTGTTCACATATACAACTTATACTTGCAGATTTTTAAATCTATTGTAAGCTCATAAAACTAATCTGATCAATATGTCCTTTTAATACCTTTGCTCCACTTTTGTTCTTCTCCGTGATGTTGTTCTTTGTTCCTTGGTGTCCGCAAAAAACTTTAGCTCTTTCCTCAGCTTGATTGATCAGGACTATATGAAGTTGTTCTTCTTCAGTTTCTCTTCAACATCATCTTTTTCATTCAATCCCCTTAATTTGAAATGAATTCAGTTGTCTCTTTATAGACATAATATAACCCTTGTTAGGTTCTTGATTTTCTTGATCTTGGCGTGATCCGCGATATTAGCAATTAGATTTAAAGAAAAACTCCTATTTGATCTCGTAGAGATCTTCTTGCTAACTGGACAAAACAAATTTAAATCCTTTACTTATCTCTAGATTTATCTTATCGATGAAAACAATGATAACTACCAGTTAAGTCTATATTTAGCTCTGCTAGCTAGATATTTTGTCATTTTTGAACTGAAGTTAATTTCATTATTTTAACTCTTTGTAGCTTCGGTCAAAACTTTAGTTCTCCCTGGGCTTCTCCGCCAGTTTACACTATGAATCTGGCCATTGGTTATGCTTGTGATTCTACTCATCAGTAATGCTTATCAGTAATTCTCCTCGGTGTTCTTGCTCGAGCATCACTATGACTTGTCTTTCGGTTATCTCTGTCCATCGAGTTCTACTAGCTGTCAATGTTTGAAGTCACATAGTGAATGCTTGTCTTTTATGCATTATTAAAAGCATAATATTTTTCTCTCTAAAGTCTTTGAAACTTTGCTTATAACCGATTAGATTGTATCAAGTTGACATCAATGAAAATATAAGCCATTAACTGATTTCAAGACCAGAGTAAACAATGGTTTTTCCCCTAACAAGGTTTCCACGTTAAAAATCCATGTGTCAATGTGCTTATGAGTCATTACTTTAGTATTTTGCATTACACATATCCTATTTGGATTGATCGATACACTCTAGATAATTTACTATTTTTCTTAGTTGTGTGCTTAGAAGGAAGGTTTTTGTGAGACCCACCTCAGATAGTCCTTGTTTCATTGCTTATTTTGTTATACTTTCAGTGTTTTCTATGCTTTCAGTGATTATGTACTTAGACATGATTTGACCTATTGGAGACTTTTATGTATTTGAAGATCTGTGGAATCCTGTGTTATATATTCAGCACCTGATTTTGTAATCAGGGTACTTTTGAGATGCTTTATATTCTGACTCAGTTTTAGCTTATGTTGATATCTTATATGGATTTAAATGTATGAATGTTACATGATGAATTTGGTTTAGAAAACCGATGCTAGGTTATTTCAGTTCTAATGTAAATGTGGTTTATATGTATGTATATTATTGATGTCATGTTATGCTTCATATCATGTTGTTTTGGATCTACTGATGTGTGTATTGAGTGTGCAGGAAAACTTGACCATGGATCTAAATCAGGGACCCAGTACTGGAACCTATGTAAATACTCATGCTTTCCAAGGTCCTATCTATATAAAGAGACATTGACCTCGTTGTTATGTGTTTATTTCATAAACGTGGTTTGCATGTGTGTCATTAAATTAGTAAATGTTTATGTGAATAAGTCATGTCATTTGTTTTAATTTAATGTGTCAAGTTTGGCAATTGTTGTAATTTAATTATTGACATGGCTAGTAAAGGGGAACCAAGGTTAGTTAAGGGTTAACTAAGGTCATCTAGGAGTAGTACCCAAGCTTACCCTAAGGTTAGAAGTTTCTAGAAGTCTTCATGACTTAAAAATTTGTAGGTTAACTTCAGGGTGACTTTTAGAAGGTCTTTTGGACTCCTAGGGGGTAACTGGGGTCAGTTTTAGTCACCAAACTTGGTACCCTATGGGTTAGGGGTCATTTTCTGTCATTAATCAGCCTCTAAACTGATTTATTACTCCCTTTAAGAGTCTTTTTCAGTTTTGAGCGAATTTGAAAGAGTGTGACTTTGGTTAACCTCACTCTCTCTTCTACCCAAGTTTCATTTGACTTTACCCTTAGAGAGTTAGGCAAGTGAATTCGTTAAGGATTGGTTAGGTTTACCTCACCTTTGGGTTAGGCCTTGCTCTTGTTAGAGGTTTGTCTATTTAGGGAAGGATTTAGGATGAGTTGAGTGTTCACCCACTCTCTACCCTTAGAGACAGAATTCAGTTTGAAGGAGCCTTTTTGGAAGGAGTTTAGAAAGGATAGCTCAACACCCATCCATTCATTATCCTAGCTTGGAATTAAGGTTGGATTTTTTAAAGTAATTTTGTTTGTGTTTATCTGTGTTCTTGAGTTCAAGGACTCCATTAATGGAGTCTTATGTGTTTTGAAGCTTTATTTTCAGTTTTAAAATTTAAATGTTTGTTTCTCAATGTCTTTATTTTGTGATTAATTTTGAATGGGTCTTCAAGACACACTCACCCTTGGGAGGGCAGAGTAACCTTGAAGGGGTGGTAGGAAATGATTCCTATTAGTGAAGAGTCTCCCATGTGTGGAGGGAAAAACATGGGGTAACATGATACCCATGATGCCAAGAAGGTCTTGAGGGCACTTGGGGGGCATAAGGAGGTTATTTCAGGATTGCATCTTGTGAAGATGGTCCTTTTCAAGTCGATGTGAGGCTTGTATTTTCATTTTGATACTTGGCTTTCTCCTATAGTGAGGTCTACCACTACCCCTGTTTCAGGAGGGCCTCTTGGAGACCTATCCTTTTGTTCAACCTTGTATGGGAAGTTTTCTGGTTATGTAGTTCTATGTTTATGCATGATTGTCAGTTGAGTTTTGTATGCTTGTACCCCGTTCCATATTGGATCCCCAAGCTCGGGGGTGGCCTTGTAAAGGTCTAGGCTGGGAGGTGAGCTTCCATGGTCAACCTTATCTTATCACAGGTTTTTGTTGGAAGTACAAACTTGCAAGTTATCTTTGAGAAACAACTGAAAGAATAACATTGCAACCTTTAAAACGAATGAGCATTTCTTTATTGTAAGGTGGAATTGGGACCATAAGAAAATATGTAATCCTTATATTGTTTTGTGAATTTATTATGAAAGAAAACTTGATCATTTTTGTAAGCATATTTTTATGTTAATGAGAAATTTTGAGAAGACATTAGTTTTTTGTAAGAGTAAAATTTCATCAGTATGAAAATTAATATGCGAACAAGGTTTTGTTTCAATAAGAAATTTTAGAATACCATGTTCTAAAAATATCTTTATTAATTTATTTTTTATTATGACGATCTTGAGAAATAAAAGTAGTATATGCAAATATAATATTTTTTTTTTTCAGATTTACTTTATTTTCAAATGATCATAATTCTAACTTAATTGAGGATAATAAATTGCTTATGGACAAAATTTTATCATATTATATTCAACATATATGAGACTTAGAGATTTAAACAACTTTATAAAAAAAAAAAAAGTGAAAATGCTCTAAACTAAAATTTTACTCCACCACGATCTTAGGATTAAATTATCATTGCTATTCATAAAATAAAATTTAAAAAAAATTACCTCCACTTGCTCTCTGTTTTGACATAGAGTCTTTTTTTCACCAGTCATTATTGCAGCATATATATATATATATATAT
>MU227587.1:838728-851666 GCA_018584345.1 Thuja plicata | reverse complement strand
CAATAGCTGCGTATATATTATTTTAACTAAAAAAAAAACTTTTGGGTCCGTAGGAGGGTTGAAGCCCTACCCCGCAGCCCCCTCTGTGGAAGAGTGGGGGCAGGGAGGGCTGACCTTCCCCAAACCCTTGCCCAGCCACCGCAGGCTCCCCCACCTTCTTCCCTCCTTTCGTCGCCTCTGTAGCCGCCGCTTGCCAAGCAATAAAATTTGATAAGGATTTTTAGGGATGAAACATATTTTATATTGATTCATTTGCTTTTTTAGTTCAGGTAGTTTTTAAAATAAAAGTTTTAAGATTTAAATATTTTTAGATTAGATTTAATCTTGTAATCAGATTTTATTTTATTCTAGACTTAATTAGATTTAGATATGATTCTATGAATCATATTTACCTATAGACTAGATTATTTTTAAATTTGATTTAAGTTAGAGATTAAGTTTTATTTTTAGATTAGATTTTAATATTCTTAGAATTAGATTTTATTCTTTTTAGATTAAATTTCATTTTTAGGATATAAGAATAGATTTAGATTATTAAATGTATGATTTAATTTTTTTGTTTATATTATGATAAGTATGGWTTTAAATAATGTTTAAATAATAGTTTTGAACTTAAGATTTATTTTTAGATTTAAATTGAAATGTTATATTATGGTTATTTAGAGATTTACACTTAGATTTGATTAGATTTGRTTTTGGTTAGATTAGATCTTTAAATTAAGTTGGATAAATTTTWAAAWAGGTTTATTACTTTTYATTTTATTATTARTTTGTTAACTAGATTTGATTTAAATATTAAATTAGTKTTTATRTCAAGATTTGATTTGATTTTAAGTTGAAGTATAGGTTTTATTTTATTTTTTGGAAAGAGTGTATTYGATACTTTCTTAGATTGCRATTAAATTGATTTTTRTTTTATTATTTAAATAAAGTTTCAAATTAGATTTGCTTTTAAATTAATATATAAGATTTTAATTATATATTGATTCAATAATTGAATAGATTAGATTTAATTTATTATTTCTTAAATTGATTGTAGTTTATAAAATAATGATTTTAAAAATTATTTTAAGAACAACTTTATGATTAAGCTTTTGTTATATTTATAGATTAAATAATTAGTTATTATTCTATTTTTAAAGCTAAGTTTATTTAGTAGAATGGCATCATTTAAAATATAGTTTTTTCTTATGTTAGACTATTATATTTTTAAGGGGTAATTTGTTATTTAGTATTTAAATTTAAAGGTAAAATTAATTGATTTAGTTAATAAACATTAGTTTATTAGTTTTCTCTTAAATGTTAAGCAAATTAAATTATTAGGTGAATTTGGTTGGTTTAAGTAATCTTAATGCAATATTTAAATCGTAGATTTATTTAATAAACTTCTTCAACGTAATTATCGATAAGGGGGTCATAACAACCCCTTATCTTCACAATATACATCTTTTAGGGTTTTATCGTTACCCTTTGATCAGCTTCATGTATGGTTGACTTTTGGTCAACTATGGTCAAACCTAGTCTGACCATCCCGATTTTTGCACCAGGACTTCCTTGTATTCCGTGGACCATAGGATTACAGTTTCACACCTTTCAGAGATGGTTGACTTTTTGGTTAGTTAACTATGGTTGACTTTTGGGTCAACTATCTTAATTTGCGTGCATGAGCCTTCATAAGGGCTTAGTAGGCCCTAGAGACTTCCTTTCACATAATTTGGGGTATAGTTGACTTTTGGTCAACTCTGGTTGACTTTTGGTCAACTATCTCAATTTGTGTGCGGATCAAAGGGTGTAGCTTAGGGATGTACATAGGATAGTTTCGTAAGCTTTCCTACCTCATATGACCTTTCTGGTTACTAATTTTTTCTTTTGCACCATTTTGTGTGCAAGTGTTACCCCTTGTGGTAGTTAGCCTTTAGCGCATATTAAAAAAAATTTGTTGGTGTGTTTTTGCCCAACTTTTGGGTATGACATTTTGGTATCAGAGCCTGGTGTTGACGGGGTTTTGCTGACCGGGTCCGCCAACAGTCATAAGTTGTCACCGAGTTCCGGGGATACCGGCCAACTCTGCCTACAAAGGTTGTCCGGGGAATTAAATTCCCCGGGCCTTCAAGCACCTAGGTGTTAGATCACGACGGCGCGAGGCTCGGTTGGGAGAAGTGACTATTTTTGAGGGGGATAGCTGGTTTCTTCAACTCAATACCTCCGGAGATTCAATACAGTAAGGTTTCCCCTAGCATTCTACACTTAGCAAATAAAACGACAAAGATCCTGCAGGGTTAGAAATATTTCATCTAACTATAGTCATACTTAAATGTCCAGAACATCAATAATACTCTGATAGACTACACTAAATACCGAAGAAATACATAACCATCAGCTAGCATTTTACCAGTAGCGGGGGTAAAGAGATCGTTAATCTATTTAAAAATATCAGAGTAGAAGACACAAAGAACATTAAAACATGAAATACCATTAACTCAGAAGCAGGAATGCCAACAACATCATTTCCAAGAATTCTTCCTTCTTTATTAATGTTCCTTCCAGCAAGCACTGGCGCATGATACAATGGTGGCTCCAGGGGAGCATTCAACTATATAAAACCAGATCAATGGAGCATTGAGCTCTGCAACTAAAATGAAGAATCACTTTACTATTACTATGGACAACAAAATCATCAATTTCGCTGACCCTTTGAAATGGGCCGGTCTGGCTATTTATACAAATCTCTTCTAACCCTAACCCTATTTTACATCATGCTTCAATAAAATATAATATTCGGGGGCCGATACTACCTGTGCCACCCTACAAAAGACCTTGAGACAGAATAGGTCTTCCATGTCAGAAGAATAAGACAAGAATATACATCAAAAGAATCAGCCTCGAGAAGAGAGCCAGAAAGGAGAAAGAAGAAAGTAGGTCCCCCGGGGATCGAGGCTACATGCCTCATAAATGGGAAATGCGGTGCCCTGTCTCCAATGCACTTGATGTACCCTTGAGCAACACCTCGAGAAGACCATCCTGTTAGAAAACCAATTGTTAAGTCAATGCCTCCTTGATGTAGCCAACCACCCTCTGACAGCTTTTATTAACCGCTTCTGAAAGTGACCAGTTGGCCTCGAGAATCGGGACACGGATCACTTTGAAAGAATACAAAATTTTAGATCCAGGACTCTGGGATCGGGGAACTTATGTCCCCAAAAGAATAAAGAATGCCCAACACTTGAGTTCTCCCTGGCCTCCGGAGAAAGCTCAAGGTTGCTTATTATCGTTGAAACCCTGGAGGAGGCAGGAAATGCCATCTTCATCTATCTCTTTCAGGCTGGCCCTTCGGTATTTGGTGACCTCAACATGTTCCCCCAGTGCTGGAACATTCTCTTTAAATTCATCTGCCATTCTCTCCGTGTCATGACCACTAAGTATCATGCGGGTTAACTTTTCCATCTGGGCCCCATCTATCCCCTCTGGGGATTAATACCGGGATTTCATTATTTCATCAAAACTCCCCAAAACTGAATCTTCAGGGGTACATGTATCTGTGCTAAGGGGATCAGCCCTAGAAGTCTTTATTACAAAGGACTTGTATAAATTGGAAGAATATTTTACAGCATTTACCTTATCCTCCAGAGACCCTACCAGTTGCTTGATCACCTCCAATGTGAGGTCAAGTCTGGAGTGCTGGGTTCTCACAAAGTCAAATGATTCATCACCCAGAATTCTAGATTCAGAAATCATATCCTCTCCCAAGGTAAGGAGTTCTTCGAGTTCCACCTTCCATGCGTGGTAATTCTCGGCATCACCCTCCCATAGTTCAATAAGAATTTATGCCTGGTGAATAACCTACCGGGCCGTGTATAGATCTAGGAGGGTGGATACTAGGAAACGTTGGGTGTTTCCTATCTGCAGGGTGACCCACTCGTCCACTGCCTGAGCTTTCTTCTTCATTACTTGCAGGGAGTCTATGTCACTCTACGGTATATCTTCAAAGGTGGAGGCTTCCGGAGGAGCGGCATTGATGGGTCGAGCCAGCTCAGTAAGAAACCCCATAAGGTTTGCATTCTTTTCCTTTTCTATTTTGAGCCTCTGGGCTTCCTTCTCATATCGGGCTTCCACTGCCCTTGCTGCCTCTTTTAGCAAGTCTACCTCACCTTGCTTTTCCCTTTTCCCTAGTGATACCTCTACAACATTATAGTCTCTGGGCTCTGTGGTTGCTTCATTGGCGTCTGGGGGAGGTGTTGCCACAATGGAAACTGTTTCTCCACCCGGCCCAGTTCGGAGAGTATGAACTGTCCAGGCTTTCTTGGCCTTTGGCGGGGCCTGGACTTGGGCCATCATTTCGGCCAAGGAGAGAGGAATCACAGGAGCGGACTGAGCTTTTCTTTTTCTGCTCTCTATCAGTCACCGAGGTGGGAGGGGTGGCCTTCCTGCCAGAATTTGTTCTCCTGATTCTTCTCCAATGTCCTGCGGCTTCTATCCCTCAGTGTCATGGACCTCATACGTCCCTCTCCCTGCCTCAACTTCCTCTGCAGTAATATTTTCCTTGACCTCCATCTCCTTAGCCTTGTCCTCTATGTCTATTACTGGGTTTGGACTCTGGTGGGCTTCCTCGGGGAATTCTTCTTCGAGCTGCTCTTCTTGTTGTTCTTCTTCTTCTTGTTGTTCTTCTGCCAGGACCTCTTTCGGCAGTAAGGGAGGTGTTGGGCTGAGATTTAGAGTTTGGGCCACTGTGATCACCTGCCCAAAGGTTTCTCCCGAGAGTGGCCCTTAGAACATGGCGGTTGGGGTTACGGTTATTCCTGAAGGTCCGGTTCCCCCAGCGGATGCCATTTGTTCACCTTATTTTTGTTGGTCCACTCCCAGACCTTGCACTGCTTGAGCCCCAGAGACAATCTCTGGCTCTGGCTCTTTCTCTTCTACCTGCTGCTCTTGTCCCTATGCAAGCTCCTATTTAGCAGCTTCTTGCTCTGTAGCCTCTTATTCTGCCCCTGGGACTTCTATCTTCGCTTGGGTATTGTCCCCCTGCAGATTTTCAAACTCGCCAGTTGAAAATACATCAAATTATTCTTGTAGAGGGGGACTGGATGGGACCTCTGCAGGTTCTGTTTCCTTCTTCGGCTCTAGGGAACTAGAAGAAAGGATTTCCACTTGTTGGGGGCGGGACGCTTCTGGCTCCGGCTCTGCCTTAGGCTTTTTGCTGAGCTTCTTCTTTCTCCGGGTAACCAGAGGTGGCCCCACATCTCTTATTGCTGCCACATCTAGGGGATCCACCCCCGTCGCCTTTACCATTAAGGCTGCTAATGATGGGGAGGAGGAGGGACGAAGTGGTCCGGCCATGAGCGGTGGAGTGGCCAACCGCGTTATTAATTGCTCCCTTATTTACTGGGAGGCTACCACTAATTGTTTTATTTTCTCTGTGATGGGGACTTCCTGCACATAAGGGCTCATGTCTATTCTTTTTCCCTTATCTACTCCCTACGAAGAAGTCCCAACCCTCGGGGTCAATTTTGGTACTGGCTATGGAGTTAACTTCGGTGTCGGCTGGGCTGCTCGGCGGGTACTCCTGGGGCACACCTTCTTAAAATAGGTGTGGCTTTTCTCGACCACCTCTCAAGTGAATTCTTCAATCATGGGCCCTTCCTGGGTGGCCCAGTTCACCGGTGGAAGGGCCTTTTTATCGATCCCCTTTTCTTTGTACTGGGGATCGGCGGTGGGGGCCGCATCTGAGAAGTCTGTCGAGAATCTCTGGAGCTTTAATTTCTGCATCATGCCGGCTGTCATTCTAACATAGTGCCTGCTCTGCACCTCCACATCATCCTGGCAATCTGGCCAGAAGTCCTCCATGTGTATATGGTGGGGCTCTGAAGCTCGGGGCAGTGCCGTTGCAATCCTTCCATGTGGATCAAAGTTTTTTAGTGCCAGATAAAATTCCTGCAGGTTGTAAATTTTTAGCTCATTATCTGCCTCCTTTGCGGTGGTCAGACTGCAGGTGTAATTCCCACATGTGATCAGGAATGGGATGTTGGGGATCCTTTTGAGGGAAAAAAAGGCATGCACCTCCATCATTTGTCTATAGTACTCCAATAGCACGATCTTGTCCCCACGGTGCTTGGATAACAAGTAGGGTTTCCCAGAGAAGCTAGTGACCCTAATGTAGGTGTACTGTTGAAATTGAATATAGTAATGTCCGTAACTACGGACCAACTTTATCGCCTCAGAAGACAGGCGGTATCCAACGTCCCGGGTGGGTGTAAGCAGATGGTAGTAAACGAACGCGTCGTTTACCTGGCAGAAACTGGGGAAGTTGGCCTCCCATTGAACCTGTGGGAAATGGTCCCACGGTGCTTTTTGTCCCAGGACAATCCTGAGCACGCCGTCAGTAAGTAGGCCGTGGGAGTGGGGCCTCTGCTGCGCTAGGGCCCAGAAAACATAGAAAGACATGTAGAACTTCTTCTTCCTGTTTAATTACTGGAGCTGGGAGTCGACATGGTTGGAGATTATTGTGGCCCAGCCGAAGTATTCTCCCTTGGTGGAGATGCTGAGGAGGAAATAATACATCTATTTGGAAAAATCTTGGGTGGAGGGCTGCCCAAAGACCCGGGCTAATGCTATCATCCCCATCTGGATGCTCTCCTTGAACTCAGAGTGGGGGATTTCTATCTTCATTCTTTTTGGGTCCCTCTTCGGGGCCTTGAGCCAATGGGTATTCATGTATACCTGGGCGACATCCTCCAGCTGTGTAAATTGAGCCAAGGTGTCAGTCCTTGTAACCACTATGGCCCTATCAAATTATGGTATTCCCAAGCTCACCTAGAATGTGACTGGGTCGAGGGACACCAGTGGAGTGGGGTATCCTGTGGGCTCCGCGGCCGCGAGCATAACGGCCTAGATAGAAGAGTTGTAGTTGGTTGCCAGTGTTAAGATAAGCTCCGAAGATTGCACAGAGCATGGGAAGCAAGCTGCCCGGAGGATTCTAGAGTTCCCGACATTGATTGCTAATTGATCTCTACCCTGTCGCTGGATGTGCATTATTTTCACCAAGGCCTGCATCTCTGGCCATGGTCTGACGCTGGTGTCGGTTATCAAATTAACCTTGGACTCAATCTTTGAGCCCATGATGACATTTTCCTATACAAATTTCATAGTCAGGGGCAGCTTTTCTAGGGCCTTCTCCATCTTGGATTTTACTGCTACCCTGGTTTCTGCCGCAGAAGGTAGCTCTGGACTTCCGGGTGGAGAAGATGCGGATGCTTCAAACATGTTTGAAAATGAACTCCAGGGACCTACGAGACAAAGCGACCATCAGAACACTTTAATCAAAATAAATATTCCGGGGTCCGAAAATCTTACCACCGTGATGCTCGCTTTTCCTGAAAAGTTAGTTTCATGCAAAGATAACCAAAAAGCAAACGCATCACACAAACTTTAGGATTTTATTAAACATCCGGGTCTGGAGATTTTATCACACTTGGTGAAGACATAGGATGGATTATGATAGGAGACCCGAAGCCTGTAGAAATGACCGTTAGTGAGGACGTGTGAAAAGGCAAGTTGTCAAGCCCACGTGGGCGCCACGTGCGTAGGTATTAAATAAAATTTATGGCGATGACGGCGATGCCAACTGTCCGAACATGCAAAAAGTGAAGGCCACTTGGTTGGAATTGATTGTGCACATGGGACATAAATGAAGGTCTAATAGACTTCACCGAGGAGAGAGAAAGCCGCCTGTTTGAAACCGACCGAGAGTCGAGTTTCAAACAGGTGGTTTTCTACCCCGAAGCAAGTTCATGGGCAGAAAACCAGAAATAGAGGTGACTCGACCAGCTTGTCGAGCCATCTGGAAGGATATACACGAAGGCTGAAGGGATATATACAAAGACACAGAGGGATATAAAGAGACTATACATAAATATACACGCATATTCACACAAAATATACAATGCAGAATGATGTCCGCGGGAAAACCAGACAAGACAGAACATATACAGCTATCTACACCCTTTACAGATGGACCACTTCTGCACAGAGGGTTGACAACCCTTTGGTAGAGCCGACCCACCAACGGGTGGCAGAACTAGAAAATAGCGAACCAGACAAAACAGACGACAAGGAAAACAAGACAAGAAACCAAACAAAAACATAAGGAAACAAGAGAGGCAGAAAATGGAAAACCAACCCGAGAACGCAGAAGGTGGAGGAAAGGGAGGAGTTACCATAGGAGCTCTGCAACAACTCAAGTTGTCAAATGGTCAGAATCACCACCATGAAGCACGCATAATTGCCTGAAAGTGTCTAGAAATGTTAGGTGTTGATTATCATTAACTCTCTGCAAATGCTCTGTTAATTGCTTTGAAATCACTCTTTTAATTTCTCTAAGTGCTTGAAAGGTTTTAATCACAGTAAATGTGAAAGTGATAGATAAGTTCTATTTATACCCACGGTAAAAAGGAAATCCTCCTCCTTCCGGCAATCTCCGGATAACCAAACCTCCAGACTTCGGGCCTGGGGACTTTCTGCGATGATATTATTAAGAACATCATGGCGAAGAATCCCAGAGTCTGGAATCCAGTTCCCAACGAAGGACAACCTCCAGGACCAGAGTCTCGGAGATGAAAACCAAACAAAAAAAACACCACACCGGGGAAGAAAACCCCGGAGAAAGAAAATAAAAGGGAAAGAAAGACAAGGCAAAGCCGCAAGCAAAAACAAACAAAAGAAAAAAAAGGGGGGGACCCAACATTTTGCACACAAAATATAGTGACGGGGATGTAGGGCATAACACCTGGTTTAGGAACATTAGGAACCTAACCCACTAAATTATTAATAAATTTGTCTTGCATGTGTAGGATGCCACCTATCTCTTGTCAAGCCCGTCAACAAGGGTGTGGTCGGCGATGTGCCCCCACGGCATGCATAGAGGTACGACCTAAGGTAGAGGATCGTAGGAGGGATCAGAGCCCACCTCCTGAACCCCCTCCCAATCCTAATGCAGATTTATTGCTAGCTTTTTAGAACCTGGCCAGGCTCATTCTGGACCACATGTCACCTGTTAATCAAGAGAGAGAGAGAAGTAGGAGCCCACCTCTGAGAGTAGGAGGGAATCAGGTAGAACAGGAAGAGGAGTCCATTGCAGTACCGGGTGGTATTCCTAGGGGAGGTGCATAGAGGGTCGATAGAGCACCCCTAATATCGAGAATCAGATCACAGAGTTGATGAGGCTTAAACCGCCTCCCTTCACAGTAGAAGAAAATGGTGTAGGAGCAGAGGCTTAGCTTTTAAGCCTGGAGAGGTGCTTTGAGTTGCGGAATTATGGCAGCAACCTTAAGGCATGGTTTATAATTCTTTTTCTTAGAGATGGGGCATCCACTTGGTGGAGGCATGAGGAGACCAAGGGACTTATTGACATTAATACCCTAACTTGGGGAACTTTCCTCAAGTTCTACTTTCCTCGAGTTCTTCAGAGAGCAGTATATTTTAGAATAGTTCAGACAGCACCGTATAGACGATTTCCATGACCTCCAAAAATGGGGTCTTATAGTAGCCTAGTATGAGGGAAAGTTTCTCGATCTCCTACCTTATGTGGAATACATGGAGGACGAGAAGCTGTAAGGTAAACAGGTTTATCAAGGGGTTGAATCCTACGATTTCAGATAGGGTACGCATGGTACCTTCAGGAGATTTGAGGTTCACAATGGACAGGGCCTTAGTGGCTGAAGAGATAGTCGGAGGACAACAAAACACTAGGGATAGGTCCTAGAACCGTAATCCCACACCTCAGGCTTCAGACAATTAGAGACCCTGGTGGAAGGGTAATCAAAGGAACTGCTCAGGGACATTCAGGGCCCCATAGTAGCAGCAGCCACAATAGTCTCGGCAGGACCAGAGACCACAGATGCTAAGAACACCCCCAACGCAGACTCAACAGTCCTCTAGGGGTGGGTAAGATGAGTCCTCTAGGGCTTTAGGTTCACAGTACTCTAGGCCTTCAGATGTTCAGGTTCAGTCACGTGGGCCATGTTACACTTGTAGTGCCATAGGTCACTTAGCTAGATAATGTTCTCAGGGTAGTAGTCAACATGCAGCGATGTCAGAGCTGACAATTAAGGATATGGAAAAGTCCCACATGGTTTATGCAGTGGTTGATAACCACCCAGTGTAGCATTGCACAACCGTCTTTGAGACCTCTGGTGGAGTTGGACGACCAGTTGGCTATGGAGCTCATCTGTATTACGACTTGACGAATCCTTGCACTTCGAGGCAGGGAGTTGGACTAGGTTAGGGACCAGTGATATTGCTATGATGAGGTTATAGTCCCTTGAGAGGACATAGTGCAAATTAGATTCTAGTAACCTCACCTCTTTGATGAACTTCAGGAGTAGTTCATGCCTAGAGGGGGTGGATGTGAGACCCACCTCAGATAGTCCTTGTTTCACTGCTTATTTTGTTATACTTTCAGTGTTTTCTATGCTTTTAGTGATTATGTACTTAGACATGCTTTAACCTATTGGAGACTTTTATGTATTTGAGGATCTGTGGAATCCTGTGTTATATATTCAACACCTGATTTTGTAATCAGGGTACTTTTGAGATGCTTTATGTTCCAACTCAGTTTTAGCTTAGGTTGATATCTTATATGGATTTAAATGTATGAATGTTACATGATGAATTTGGTTTAGAAAATCGATGCTAGGTTATTTTAGTTCTAATGTAAATGTGGTTTATATGTATGTATATTATTGATGTCGTGTTATACTTCATATCATGTTATTTTGGATCTACTAATGTGTGCATTGAGTGTGGAGGAAAACTTGACCATGGATCTAAATCAGGGACCCAGTACTGGAACCTATGTAAATACCCATGCTCTCCAAGGTCTTGTCTATATAAAGAGACATGGACCTCGTTGTTAAGTGTTTATTTTGTAAACGTGGTTTGCATGTGTATCATTAAATTAGTAAATGTTTATGTGAATAAGTCATGTCATTTGTTTTAATTTAATGTGTCAAGTTTGACAATTGTTGTAATTTAATTATTGACATGGGTAGTAAAGGGGAACCAAGGTTAGTTAAGGGTTAACTAAGGTCATCTAGGAGTAGTACCCAAGCTTAACCCAGGGTTAGAAGTTTCTATAAGTCTTCTTGACTTAGAAATCCGTAGGTTAACTTCAGGGTGAGTTTTAGAAGATCTTTTGGCCTCTTAGGGGGTAACCAAGGTCAGTTTTAGTCACCCAACTTGGTACCCTATGATTTAGGGGTCATTTTTTGTCATTAATGAGCCTCTAAACTCATTTATTACTGTCTTTAAGTGTCATTTTCAGTTTTGAGCGAATTTGGAAGAGGATTGTGACTTTGGTTAACCTCACTCTCTCTTCTACCCAAGTTTCATTTGACTTTACCTTGGAGAGTTAGGCAAGTGGATTAGTTAAAGATTGGTTAGGGTTACCTCACCTTTAGGTTAAGCCTTG
Source organism: Thuja plicata (assembly GCA_018584345.1). Taxonomy (NCBI): domain Eukaryota; kingdom Viridiplantae; phylum Streptophyta; class Pinopsida; order Cupressales; family Cupressaceae; genus Thuja; species Thuja plicata. The sequence continues at coordinate 840,205 of MU227587.1, read as the reverse complement.
CTCTTGTTGGAGGTTTGACTATTTAGGGAAGGATTTAGGATGAGTTGAGTGTTCACCCACTCTCTACCCTTAGAGATGAAATTTAGTTTGAATGAGCCTTTTTGGAAGGAGCTTAGAAAGGATAGCTCAACACCCATCCATTCATCATCCTAGCTTGGAATTAAGGTTGGATTTCTTTAAGTAATTTTGTTTGTGTTTATGTGTGTTCTTGAGCTCAAGGACTCCATTAATCGAGTCTTATGTGTTTTGAAGCTTTATTTTCAGTTTTAAAATTTAAATGTTTGTTTCTCAATGTCTTTATTTTGTGATTAATTTCGAATGGGTCTTCAAGGAACACTCACCCTTGGGTGGGCAAGGTAACCTTGAAGGGGTAGTAGGAAATGATTCATGTTAGTGTAGAGTCTCCCATGTGTGGAGGGAAAAACATAGGGTAATATGATACCTATGATGCCAAGAAAGCCCTGAGGGCACCTGGGGGGCATAAAGAGGTTATTTCAGGATTGCATCTTATGAAGATGGTCCTTTTCAAGTCTATGTGAGGCTTGTATTTTCATTTTGATACTTGGCTTTCTCCTACAGTGAGGTCTACCACTACCCCTGTTTCAGGAGGATCTCTTGGAGACCTATCCTTTTGTTCAACCTTGTATGAGAAGTTTTGTGGTTATGTGGTTCTATGTTTATGCATGATTGTCAGTTGAGTTTTGTATGCTTGTACCCCATTCCATATTGGATCCCCAAGCTCGGGGGTGGCCTTGTAAAAGCTTAGGTTGGGAGGTGAGCCTCCATGGTCAACCTTATCTTATCACAGGGTTTTTTTGGAAGTACGAACTTGCAAGTTATCTTTGAGAAACAACTGAAAGAATAGCATTGCAACCTTTAAAATGAATGAGCATTTCTTTATTGTAAGGTGGAATTGGGACCATAAGGAAATATGTAATCCTTATATTATTTTGTGAATTTATTATGAAAGAAAACTTGATCATTTTTGTAAGCATATTTTTATGTTAATGAGAAATTTTGAGAAGACATTATTTTTTTGTAAGAGTAAAATTTCATCATTATGAAAATTAATATGCGGACAAGGTTTTGTTTCAATAAGAAATTTTAGAGTACCATGTTTTAAAAATATCTTTATTAATTTTTTTTTTATTATGACAATCTTGATAAATAAAAGTAGTATATGCAAATATAATGTTTTTTTTTTTTTTCAGATTTACTTTATTTTCAAATGATCATAGTTCTAACTTAATTGAGGATAATAAATTGCTTATAGACAAATTTTTATCATATTATATCCAACATATATGAGACTTAGAGATTTAAAGAACTTTTAAAAAAAAAAGTGAAAATGCTCTAAACTAAAATTTTACTCCACCACTATCTTAGGATTAAATTATCATTGCTATTCATAAAATAAAATTTAAAAACAATTACCTCCACAAAGAGTCTTTTTTTCACGAGTCATTATTGCAACATA
>MU227587.1:778312-793173 GCA_018584345.1 Thuja plicata | reverse complement strand
GATATGACATTCTAAACTCGGTAGACTCTGTCTGATGACTGATATGACATTCTAAACTCGGTAGACTCTGTCTGATGACTGATATGACATTTGTGTAACATCAAGGACAACACACAATTAAACAATTGTTTCCAACACAACATATAGTGACCTGAAGCAGAGGTTAGTTGACTGCCAGTCATAGAATCTCTAAAGGTTTCACCTAACCACGATTTCATCTCACGACTTCACACCCTACCGCCATGTGTCTGCCACGTCACCCTCCATCTAGCAGCTCGCGGGACCACGTGATCTAACTGGACATACTGCTGACATCAGTGTGCGATCACACCCCTATTGACACTTTTCAATTGCATCCTCATCACCACCTACACTCCACTTGTTCTCCAGCTCAACGCCAAAATTTGATATCGGCCAACTGGGCATGCTTCTCAAGGCACCACCTGCAAGCATGTGGAGAGCCTCCTGGTCATCTTCACATTACATTATGTTTTTTTTTTGGCTTATAAACATCAGAGAGTTCCCCTTCCTCACCAATGTGGTACTAAACACTTTCAAGTTTTATATTTTTACCTGCATATCACACCCAAAATTACGGGGCCCACCACCACATGCAACTCCCCAGTCAAGGGGCCTGCCAAGGAGCCTCTTGGTTCTTATTCAAATCACTAAGTGAGTGCGGGCATATAAAAACCCTTCAAAACCCCACCCTAAGAAATGTGGGACAATAGTTACAACACTTCTTCTCACAAAAATGACTCACGCTCCCTGGATATGCTTCCATAGTTTGTATTATGCTGCCTCCTTTTCATTTACTTTAATGTTCTTTCAAAAACTCTAGTGCAACCCTCCATTTGGCACATTGTGGCACCTTTCTCCTGTCTCTACCATTTGCAATGTTTAGAAATTGTTTTTTTTTTAAAAAAACAACCTCCTTCATTCCATGCACAGCGTAAGCCTCTTCTTTACTACCTGCATGGCATGCTATTCTACACTTGTTTGATGTTTCAAAATGGTTTGCCCCTGCCAAATGTATTTGTTGTTGATTGTGTAGGGTCTCTTTATGGTATTGTGTAGGCTATGCATTAGTTTACCCCTACCATTTGCATTGGCTTTTACAATTTTTTCTTACCTCTATCCTTATTACATAGGGTTTCAATATTTACATTATATACATGTTGTGCAACTACTTCAAAATGCACAGTCTTTTTCAATTCTCTCCAATGCATGGTTTCTTGTGGTTACACACTTAGTTTTTTCCATAGCATTAGATCTTTTAAAGATTTGTATTTCAAGCTTAGTGCAGACTTCTTCTTTAAAGTCTAGCGCATCAATTTGGTTTTGAAAACACATTCCATAGCGCAGACTTCTCTTTGGCTTACACCTGGAATATGTTATTTGCATTAAACCTTTTATATTGACTTTGGTCTCCATGCATTTGAATTTGTTGTGCAACCTCTGAGCTTGGTAATGATGCACAAGACTTCTTCTAATGTTTATCTCCTATGTAGACATCTCTATGATTTACATCAGTCATTTGCATTTGCATTTGAGTGTTTTTAAAGTCTTTCATGTTTTACTTTCAAACTAGCCCCGAAGATTTCATCTTTTGGTAGCATTATGGATTTGAAGACAAGGATTTAAGCATAGTGGTGATTGTTGAAATGGTGTTCCCAAATGCTACATGGAGAAATAATGACTTGTTGTCCATGATATTCACGTCTATGAGTGGGTTCCCTCTTTCATCTTTGAAGTTTAGTAAAACAGAGAGTAGATCCAAACTAGAATAATGAAGACCACTTCTCCTTTTAAACACAAGATAGATTTTTCCCCGCCTCTGGGTTTTGACTTTAAAAATAAGTCAAGCGACCTCTGGAAGACCCGAGCTTCTGGATAATGAAAATATGCTATATGGAGAGAATGAATCAAGAAAGGTGGCTCATGATGATCAACCAGATAGATTTGGAAGATCCTTGAAGGTAGCCAGTTGGAATTATAGAAAAAGAAAACACGATAAATAATGATTTCTGCAAATGACAAGAATCTAGAAAAGCCTGCATATGAAACCCTCGGGACCTGAAACCTTGAAAACTTGGAGTAAATTTGGTCTATAATGTAGGGGAACCATTTTCCTGATATGACCAATCATGGTACTCAAGTTATAACATCATGAAGAGGGCCTCTGACTAGAATATGCAACTGATATGCATTAAAATGTTAGAAACTGCAAACAGAATCAGATTGACAAACTGCCCAAATGGATTCATCATGACCTAAAAATGTAGACACATGAATTATTTGACCTCTAGAACACAATGAAAAAATATTTTTCTCAGCTAGGTCAAATGGTCAAAAGTTATAATCGGTCAAACAGGGCTACTCAGACTTCTGGGCAAAACAAAGAAACAAGATAATTATGGACAACCAACTTTGGGGGATCCGAAAACCTATCAAGTGGACTCAAAATGGCTTAAGAATTGAAACATAAGCTCTCTTATATACATATTAAACATTCCCAAAGTGGCGGTCCGTGAAACTCAATAGAACACAAGTTATAACAAGTTATTCAATTGCAAATTGTGCCTGTTATAACAAAATGACACAAGCAACAAATGCAGAATTAGACAAGTGCTCAAAACAAGACATCACGATATAACTCAAAACTTGAATCTAATGACCTGGGATGTCTTCATATGTCAAAAAAAGGGTAATGAACACCTGAGATGCATGGTAGACCTCAAAATTTCATCTGGGAATATAGGCACAAAAGCAATTATAGGAGGTCAAATTGCAAAATTTTAACAAGGTACTCAAAAACCCTTGTTGCATTTTTTGACTCCCAACAGAGACAAAGGAAATTGCTAATGCTAGGTGGGAAAGACAACTGAAGCAGTTGCAGGGCATCAAATTTTTTTTCTGGCCAACTAAAGAGCAGGTGTCATTATGGGACAAGAGCACCAAGCCAAATAAGAAATAATAGGCAAAAATAGAATTGGAGGAAATAGATGAAGAGTGAATGACACTTGGCACTAAATCAATGAGAAGAGGGAGGGTAGTTATCAAAAAGAATAGTGTATGTTAGCCTTTTAGGCAGTCACTATTTCTCATAACAACTTTTAGAAGTTACCTTGAATATTTGCGAACAAAGGTGCCAACTGTTAAAGATTTAGAATGATTGCAAAGAGCTACTCAAGTTTCCCTCCTCCACCAATGAAGATGTTTGTAATTGATTTTTGTCTTTTAGTGATTTTTTATTTTCCTAGCCATATGAATCTTGTTGCATCCCATTTCTTCCAGGATTCTAAGATGTCTAGTGTGTAATATAAATAGCAAGTCTGATGTAATTGTAAGGGATGGTGAATTCACAACGACAAAGCAGTTTTCTAATTTTAGTGTGGTTTTAGATTTTTTTGTCACTTTGAATGTATTGAAATAGAGAAACTTTAATGGAAATATAGTGGGATTCCTTTTACATATTTATGATGTCTTCATGTGTTTATTGTTGAATTCTTGTGTATTGTATTTGTAAGGCAAGTTTTATACACACTGATTACAAGGTAAATTGTGGGATTATTCTTAAGTTTCTTTCAAGGGAAGGGTAATTCTTAATGGTGGTTTCAAGGGATTTAATATTTATATGAGAATTTGATGTCTGGGTATGGGAATGAGAAAAATGATTTGTAAGGCATTTCACTTGGGTTCTAGGTGTTTTATCATTAAAAGATTTCTGTCAATATATGTTCATTTCACTCTTTGCCCTAGATTAAGCACTAGTCTGTACTTGAATAGAAGTTATCATCATCAATCCTTAAATTTCTAAATAATCTTTTAGTTTCTATTAAAGAGCATAAATATTTATGGTTTGTATCGAAGAATACATATATTGTTGTTGATTCCTTGGAGAAGTGAATCATTTAGGTATACCCACCTGAGCTTGAAGCTCAAAGCGAAGAAGGATGAGAGTCCTTATTGCATTAGTATTTGTTATTTTCAAGTGCATTTTTTGGTTTATAAAGTTGTGCATAAGATTAGTTGTTAATATCTACACGATTTTTTATCAACATCTACAGTAAAAGGCATTAGCAAATCAGTGTGAAGTACTAATCCACTGTGAACTAGTAAGTCATAAGAGGTACACCTACCTGAGTCTGTGGAGCTCAAAGTGAAGGAGTATTTGATCCTCAGTAGTTAGAATTTTGATTGGTTGAATCAAGATTTGGGAATCATAGAGTTAAGCATAAATTCTATATTAAGATTCTGCAAGAAAAATCTCTAAGAGAGGGATAGCTCAATAACTGTGTCAGTTGGTCCAGTCCTCTTAGGAAGTTTAACAATTAGAAATGGCTTCTCTATAGAATATTGTGAAGAGTGTACTGGTAGCCTTATTGGAAAAAACCCTTTTTAGGAACCAACACCACCTCAACCAAAAACCACAATAAAGTCAAAACACAACCATAGGCAATTCCATCGACCCAAAACATGTTGAGATTTTCCAGTACCACCTGTATTTTTAAAATAACTAGTATAAGGAAACCAATACAAATTTAAGGGAAATGAAATTTGAATTTAAAGAAACAATCAAATGAATTCTTGCAAGTTAAGGTTCAATTTAAAAATTCAAATGATAAGAGTGCAAAAATTAAAGACACCACACCGACACAGAAATCTTGTAACATACAAGTAGGCTTCAAACCAATTCATTCATGCCAGTCAAATGTTAGAATGAATTTAGAATAAATGAGAGGGGGGGTGAATCAGTTATCCACAAGGCTAGATGTACCAATTGAAACTTTATAGCACTTTAAACAACTCGGGTCTACTCAGCAGCAACAGTATAAATCAACAACATAAATATGCAGTTTACTGTCCAAATGTAATCAGCTTACAGAAACTTGATAGTAAAACACAACATAAGCATTCACACAAGTTGACACCAATATTTAACGTGGAAACCCAATTTGGGAAAACCACCAGTAACATGCTACCAAATTTTCACTCTTCTAAAGTGAGCTCTGCTAGGAGCCAACCCTGTTAAAGGTTACAAAACATATTGCTAAATGTGACCTGGTTAAAGGATTTAATCACCCTGTCAAGAGTGGCCTTGTTAGAGGACTTAGAACATTCCACCCAAATCTCACCTTGCTCAAAGGATTTATACAATGACTACTAGTTCAACCTGGTTAAAGGATTTTGACTGATACAATGGTTAGAAAGTAATCAGCAGGTGTGATCTGATACATACAACTTACTTTGCAAATCTAGATCTAGTTCATCTCTAATTCTAATTCACTGAGTGACCTCCATTCTCATTTCAATCTTCAAATTTGCTTGGAAATTTGTCAAGCAATAACTTTCGCAATTCTCTGCTTCTTTGCTCAGTCTTCTCTGCTAGATCATGTCAATCAGTCAATTAACCATGCAATCCTCTTGCATACACTTAGCACATACATCTCACTACTTGAATAACCCTTCAAGGTTATCTTATACCTCTTCATCTAGGTAAAATAACTCTTTGCTGCTTAATCAAGATCGTAGATCTTAGGTTAGGTTGGATCCAATAGATCTTTCCATCATTTACATTTAATTTACTTCTCCAAAGCAATCACTAATTAAATCTTGAATCCATGTGTTAATTACGGTTACCCTTGCATTAATTAATGTGGACCAATCATGCTTATCCTTAATTAAATTTACATATCCAAATAGATTCAATTATGTTAGCCAGAGATCTCAAATCTCAACATTTACCAAAATACTAGAGCTCGACTGACACTGTGTTCTTCCACTCACTCATCACTATTTTCCCTAGCAATTTACTGGCACTCGGTCGACACTAGAAATTATTCTCGACATACACTAGCGCTCGGTGGACACAAACTTTGCTCGGCATAAACTATTCCTAGTAAACTGACATCTTCATTATAGATAAACAACACATTACCTTGTCAATGTGCCAACTGATCAGTACCCTTGTAATTTCCCATAAATCAACCATTTCACTTGGTCTTCTTGTTATCCTTGCCTTCAAATCTTCTTTAGTAATCAATAGATATGGTACTTAAATAGATAGCAATAGTCTCACCAGTTAAGGTTTGACATCAATGAAAAAATAACAATTGTTTACATTGTAGCTTTCCAACAATCTCCCTCTTTGGCATTGATGGAAACACTAAACTTTAAAACAAAATTTTAATACAATAATTTTACAAACATAGTTACCATACAATTCAAAAATTCTACTTGTGTTCCTTGATATGAAAAAATCTTCATTAATGTATGTAGCTTCATTCTGATTCTCAAATCTTCATTAATGTCTTTAGTTTCATTCTAATTGTAAAACATTTCTCCCTCTGTGTCTGTAGTCACACTGAAATCTTTCTATTTCTATTCATCTATAGACTCCCTCTTTCAGTAAGCTCTCCCCTTTTCTCTAAGTAGTAAACTCTCCCTCTTTGACAAAAATGCCAAAGATGTTGAGATCTTTATTATGCAGATCTTTGGTTCTAACACTGTATCATGTTGTTCATGTCATCTTGCTTATGAATGATCCTCTTTTTTGTCCTTGTCTTTATTTCACAACTTTAGGCAGCTTCCTAAGGTGTGACTCCTATGCATCAAAGTGTCAAATATTCTGAATATAACATTTGATGCAACACTTCCATTCTAAACTAATTAGCCTCATTTAGGGGAATCACCCCTAATTTACCTCACAGATAGTCATGATCATCCTTGGGTAGTGCTTTTGTAAATATGTCTGCCAACTGTTTCTTAGTATGCACATATTCCAGTCTCACTTCCTTGTTTTGAACTAACTCTCTCAAGTAATGATACTTGATAGCTATATGCTTTGTCTTGGAGTGCATCACAGGGTTCTTAGAAATATTAATGCCACTTGTGTTATCATAATATATAACAATTGGTTTTGTGATATCCTCTTTCATACCTTTCAGTAGTATCTTCAACCACACAATATTACAACAATTAACTGTTGCTTCCACATATTCGGCTTCAGCTATAGATTGTGAGGTGCAATTTTGTTTCTTGCTTGTCTAAGAAATCAATCACTTTCCCAAAATAAATGCGCCACCTGTGGTGCTTTTCCTATCATCCATGTTTCCAGCCCAGTCAGAATCAATGTGAACTCTGAGTTCAAACTTGTCATTCTTTTTGTAATACAGACCATATTCATCTGTACCCTTCAAATATCTCAGAATTCTTTTTACTGCCATCATATGAGTCTCCTTGGGATTGGCAGAAAATCTTGCAACAATTCCAATAGCCAGAGAAATATCAAGTCTACTGTGCACAACATATTGCAACTTTCCAATCATTGACCTATAAAGGGTTTGATTCACTTCTTTTGTGTCATCATTTTTTGTTAACTTTTGTCTAGTAGCCATGGGTGTACTTACTAGTTTTGATTCTTCCATTCCAAAAAAATTTTGTATCTCCTTGACATATTTTGATTGAGTAATATAGATACCATTCTTCATTTGATATATTTGTAAGCCAACAAAGAATTTGATTTCACCAAACATAGACATCTCAAATTCAATTTGCATCTCTTTTGAAAATGTTTGGCATAACACATCTTGTCCGCCATATATAATGTCATCAACAAAAATTTCAGCTAATAAAGTACCTTTACCTTGTTCTCTCTTCAAATACATATTGATGTTGTCATTGGTCCTTGCAAATCCAATCTTCATTAGATAATTGTGTAATCTCTCATACCATGCTCTTGGTGCTTACTTCAGTCCATATAGTGCCTTGTGTAGTCTGAAAACCATGTTCCTTTTTCTTGGGTCAACAACTCCATCATCTTGTTCAATGTACACTTCTTCTAATAGCCCATTCAGAAATGTTGACTTAATATCCATTTGATAAACTTTAAAACCTTTGTAGGCTGCATATGCAAGTAAAGTTTTGACTCCTTCCAACCTTACAACTGGGGTGAATGTTTCTCCATAATCAATTCCTTCCTCATGTGCATATCCCTTGCATGCCAGTCTAGCTTTATTCCTTGTTACTTCTCCATGTTCATTCAACTTATTTCTGAATACCCAGTTAGTACCAATTAAATTTTGTCATTCAGCCTAGGTACAAGTGTCCAAGTTTTTAATCTCTTCATTCATGGATTGTATCCAATATTCATTCTCTAAAGCATCTTTTACTATTTTAGGCTCAAAATCACATAAAAATCATGTACTGTCTCTCAACTGACTTCTTGACATAACTATAGAATCCTTTGATCCTATGATTTGGTTAGGTTTGTGATGCCTCCTTACATACTTTTCTAGAGTAGTTTCTTGTCTTGCTTTAGATTCATTATTCTCATTCAATTCAAGTTGATTCTGTGTCTCATCATCTCCATCAGATAGCTCGGCAATTAACTCTTGTTTCCCGGCAACCTCATTCTGTGACTCGGCAGGTGCTAGTTGTTTCTCGACAACCTCTTCCTCAGGTTTAGGTAATACATTAGAATCTTCCTCGTCCAGATAAATAAATTATTTGTAACTTTCAGGTTCCTATAAGCATTCTGCTTCATTTCTTTCTGCATATTCATCAATTCTAACATTTGCACTTTCCACAATTTTGTTAGTGTTAGAATTCAAACACTTATATGCTTTACTTTTAGTTGAATAACCAAGAAATATCCCTTCCTCACCTTTAGCATCAAGTTTTCTATTTCTGTTATCCTTCAGTATGAAGCATTTACTTCCAAAAAATTTAAAATATCTTACATTAGGTGCATATCCATACCATAGCTCATAAGGTGTAGCATTAGTACCTTTCTTGACTTGTACTTTGTTTAGGGTATAGACTATTGTACTCACAGCTTCTCTCCAATATTTTTGTGCAAAATTTTTCTCCATCATTAGTGTTCTGGCACAGTCCATGATAGATCAATTTCTTCTTTCAGCAATACCATTTTGTGGTGGTGTCCTAGGTGTAGACAGCTGTCTTTTTATACCTCGGTCATTGTAGAATCTGTTAAACTCATTAGAAATAAACTCACCTCCTCGGTTAGATCTCAAACATTTTAGACTTTTACCTGTCTCTTTTTCAACTTTTGCCAAGTACCACTTAAATAACTGGAATGCATCATATTTTTATTTAATAAACATAATAGTCATCATTCTAGAGTAATCATCAACAAATAGAATGAAATATCTATCTCCACAACAAATTTTCTCACCAATAGGACCACAAAGGTCAGTATGAACTAATTCCAGAATTTCCCCAGAAGTATGAGTCTTTCTCTTGAAACTAGACTTAGTCATTTTTCCCAACTAACATTGCTTACACATTGCATTTTCAAGTTTCTTTAACTTAGGCAGCCCTCTAACCTTTTTCAATTTTCTTAAGCTTACTAAGTTATCAAATTTTACATGACACAACCTTTTATGCCATAACCAAACATCATTATATTGCGTAAACAAGCATGTCTCATCAGCTAAGTCTAGATAGAATAGATTACCTTTTGTTTGCTCTCCACTTCCAACTAGTTCTCCGGTGGCATCACAGATCTTTGCCTTCTTGTGATGCAACTCAACTTTGTAACCAGAAGCATTCAACTATGCAACACTCAATAAATTATAGCTAAGATCATCAACCCAATATACATTATCACATCTGATCTTGTCAGTCAATTTAATTTATCCTTTCCCTTTAACAAGACATGGTGCATCACTACCAAATTTAACATAACCACCTTTGCACTGATCTAAGGTCTCAAATTTATTTTTATCACCATTCATGTGATGTGAACAACCACTATCAATAATCCAATGATCACCTTTACTCATATAAGAAATTAATGCAGTTTTCTCATCATCATCAGAATTATCTTTCATTGAAACATACACAACTTCTATATCATTTTTATTAGAATTGTCAGATCCACTGTCAGAAGCTTCTTCATCTATATAGAAAGATTTCTTACCTTTGTCTTTGGAATCCTCATACTTTATGAAGTCTTGGTCGTCCTTTATATCTTTGTACTTGCTATCTCTTTTTTCTTCTTTTTCATTTTTATCAGGACATCTAGTAGCAATATGACCAACTTTTTTACATGAAAAACAAATGATAGGAAGTTTACCTTTGAATGTTCCTTTTCCTCTAGATAGTCTTCTTACCATAAGTGCCTCAAGTTCTTCCAGATCATCATCAGTAGTGTTACTGTCACTTTTCACACATTTCTTTCCATTCTTTGATTTGTTAAGGACCAACTAGGACTTAAATGTAGATTCAATAGCTCGGGGAGTGTAGTTATCAAAATTTGACATCTCAAATGCAGCAAGTCTGCCTCCCAGACCTTCCAAAGTCAAATTATTATTAGGAGTACATCTCAACTCATTAATTGTAGAGACTCTAGTAGCATATACAGGAATAAGATTCCTCAGTACCTTTCTCATAATGGTGTTATCATCAATGGTTCCATTATCTCCTCTAATAGCATTCACAACTTATTTTATCCTACCACAATATTGAACTATATTTTCTCCTTCTTGCAATTTCATTTCATCAAACTTACCTCTTAAAATTTCAGATTTGGCTCTCAGCACATTTTTATCTCCTTCATAGATGGTTACTAGGGTATCCCACATCTGCTTTGCATCTGTACAGTTATTTATGTCTTCAAATTTAGGATAGCTTAAGGATGATGTGATCTCCAACATTGCCTGATTGTGTTCCTTCTTTTCTCTTAACTGTTCAACGGTGAGAAGTGTTGTAGGGGATACATAATCATGTTCAATATAATGTTTAGCAGCATCACCAATACCATCTAGATGCAATTTCATAAAACTCTTCCATCCAGGGAAGTTATCTTTGTTCAAATTTGGTACCTCCTTTTTATACATCTTGATCTTTCACTCCAAGTACCTTCAAACTATTTTCAAGAGACCAAAGCTCTGATACCAATTGTTAGAATGAATTTATAATAATTGAGAGGGGGGATGAATCAGTTATCCATAGGTCTAGATGTACCAAGTGAAACTTTATAGCACTTTAAACAACTCAGGTCTTCTCAGAAGCAACAATATAAATCAACAACATAAATATGTAGTTTACTATTCAAATGTAATCAGCTTGCAGAAACTTAATAGTAAAACACAACATAAGCATTCACACATGTTGACACCAATATTTAACTTGGAAACCCAATTTGGGAAAACCCACCAGTAACATGCTACCAAATTTTCACTCTTCTGAGGTGAGCTGTGCTAGGAGCCAACCCTATTAAAGGTTACAAAACACATTGCTAAATGTGACCTGCTTAAAGGATTTAATCACCCTGTCAAGAGTGGCCTTGTTAGAGGACTTAGAACATTCCACCTGAATCTCACCTTGCTCAAAGGATTTATACAATGACTATTAGGTCAACCTGGTTAAAGGATTTTAACTGATACAATGGTTAGAAATTAATCAGCAGGTGTGATCTGATACATACAACTTACTTTGCAAATCCATATCTAGTTCAGGTCTAATGCTAATTCACTGAGTGGTCTCCATTCTCATTTCAATCTTTAGATCTGCTTGGAAATTTTTCAAGCAATCACTTTCACAATTCTCTACTTCTCTGCTCAGCCTTCTCTGGTAGATCATGCCAATCAGTCAATTAACCATGCAATCCTCTTGCATACACTTAGCACATACATCTCACTACTTGAATAACCCCTCAAGGTTATCTTATACCTCTTCATCTAGGTAAAATAACTCTTTGCTGCTTAATCAAGATCGTAGATCTTAGGTTAGGTTGGATCCAACAGATCTTTCCATCATTTACATTTAATTTACTTCTCCAAAGAAATCACTAATTAAAACTTGAATCCATGCATTAATTATGGTTACCATTGCATTAATTAATGTGGACCAATCATGCTTATCCTTAATTAAATTTACATATCCTAATAGATTCAATTATGTCAGCCAGAGATCTCAAATCTCAACATTTACCAAAATACTTGTGCTCGGCTGACACCGTGTTCTTCCACTCGCTCATCACAGTTTTCCCTAGCAATTTACTAGCGCTCATTCGACACTAGAAATTATGCTCGACATACACTAGTGCTCAGTGGACAGAAACTTCACTCGGCATAAGTTGTTCCCAGTAAACTGACATCTTCATTATAGATAAACAACACATTACCTTGTCAATGTGCCAACTGATCAAGTACCCTTGTAATTTCCCATAACTCAACCATTTCACTTGGTCTTATTGTTATCCTTGCCTTCATGTCTTCTTTAGTAATAAATAGATATGGTACTCAAACAAATAGCAATAGTTTCACCAGTTAAGGTTTAACATCAATGACAAAACAACAATTATTTACATTGTAGCTTTCCAACATCAACATCCATAGAAGAGAAGAAAGAAAGCAGGAGAAACAAAGTAGAAGACAAAGAAGAAAGAATTCAAGTTATTTTTCTTGCTATGTAAATTTTTATGACTTCTTTCTATTATTTCTATATTATCCTTTTTCTTCAATACCACTTCGTGTTCTTTCTATATTATCCTTTCTATTCAATTCATTTCCATGTATCTATCCTTTCTATTGTTCCCTTCATGTTCAATTTATTTCAGTTTTCCATACCCTTATAGGCTATTTAATATACTCATGATTTGTTTGGATTCCTCAACATTCAATTCACTTTCACTTTTCTATTCTTTCTATATTACCCTTGTTGTTCAATTTGAATTTCTAGGGATATATCCTTTCTCCTGTTTCACTCATTTTCATTTCATTTCTAGTTTTCTATACCCTTATTGGTTGTTTCACATGCTCACTATTTGTTAGGATGCCTTGACATTTAATTCACTTTCACTTTTCTATAATTTCCATATTTTCCTTATTGTTTAATTCATTTTCAATCATCTATCCTTTATGTTGTTTCCCTCTTCTTCATTTAATTTTCAGTTTTCTAAACCCTTAATGTATGTTTCTCATCCTCACGGTTTGTTTGGATTCCTTGACATCGATTCAGTTTCACTTTTCTATTCCTTCTATATTATCATTACTATTAAATCCATTTCCAAGTATCTATCATTTCTATTGTTTCCTTCTTGTTCAAGTCTATTTTAGATGCTTTCATATTTACAAACTTCACCTACTTTTTTTGTATTATTTCCTTCATGTTCATGTTCATTTTTAGTTTTCTATACCCTTGATATTTCACATTCTTCATGGTTTATTTGGATTTCATTGGGTATGTGTAAATTCATGGTGTACCAAAAAGTGGCGATCTGAAAAAATATGCCTTTTTCACCTGCCCAAAAATGCGAAAAGGCGTGTTTGACTTTTTAGTAGGCCTGGGAGTTAGTAGCCCTGCCAAAGGAGACACCAAAGCACACGCCATCCTGATATGTATCGGGTACCTGATAGGTATCAGGTACCTGATACATAAGATGATTTTAAACCAACAATGTTTATTTTATAATATAATATAATATAATATAATATCATATGATATAATATAATATAATATAATATTATATTTTATTATATTATAATATATTCTAAAATAATATTATATATTAGAATATATTATATTATATTATAATATACTATAATATTATATTATATTATATTATATTATACTATATTATATTATATTATATTATATGATAATATTATATTATATTATATTATATTATATTGTATTATATTATATTATATTATAATATATTATATTATAATATGTTATAATATATTATATGATATATGATATATGATATTATTGACATATATCATATATGTCAATAATATCATATATCATATTTATATATATCATGGAAATTATCGGGTATATGATAATCATCGGGTACCTGATACCTGTCAATATATTTACCCAAAAAAATAGAATCGATTTTCATTTTCCTTCATGACTTTTTTGGGAAAGATAGCATCAGAGCATCATCATACGATAGAGATCGGGTATCAAATCAACCAAGAGCAATTTTCTTCCCAGATTCATCAAGAGGTAAGTCAGTTTTGTAATTTTTTAAATATTTTTAGTAAGATTTTTGGTTAAATATATGGTTTTTAAATTGAAATTTGTTATCTTTTGTGTAATTTATTTTAATTTAGTCAGGCATGGAAGACACAAATGAAAATCTTGAGGGTGAAAACCCACCCCCACAAAACATCGATCCTGAAAACCAACCCCCTCAAAACACTCATGTTGGTGGATGTTTTTTGATAAACCACCCCATAGTAATATGGAGGTCCCTTTTTATTTTCTTAAAACTTATATGTTGAATTTATGCTCAGTCAAAAATTTAACTATTGGAGCATGGGGTCAAACATGGGCATAGGCAGAGGTGCTCCCCAAAATGGACCAGGGGCGCGTTGAGAAAAACAAAGCCTTATGTCCCCCCTCCTGTAGTGCAATGTCTAGATGTTATTGCAGAGGATGGCTCGTAGAGCATTAGGGTCATCCACACCTTGAGTGGGCTTTTGATTAGGCATACTGCATCATTGGTGTAGTTCCATGTTTATGATGTTGACACTTAAAAATCCCCTTGGGGTGCACATGTATGTGTTCCCCATACTTGAATTATGTGCAATAATTTATTTGTGGGTCCCCTTGATGAGTCTTTCAGTGATGATATGGATGCATGTGACTATAAGGCGTTCAAGATGGGTGATGCACCATATGTCACTATAGGGATAGTAAGATCTCATGGAGAGACCTTTCATGGGATAGAGGAGGAGGTGCAAGAAGAATTGACTCCTCAAGTTACGGTAAGACTAAATGTTTAATGTCATAGTATATTTAATGTTAAACAAATATTATTATTAGATAACTTTAAGGGTTGCACAATTTTATATATATATATATATATGGTTCATTCA
>MU227587.1:761566-773604 GCA_018584345.1 Thuja plicata | reverse complement strand
AATTAGAAGATGAACTTTTGCAAGAAAACATGAAAGTCTTGGAATTGGAAAACATAAAGAAAAAGATGGAATCTGAATTAACAGAAGCAAAGGATAAGATTGATAAACTCCACACAAGTTCTGATTTTCTTTAATCTCAGCTCTATGCTCAAAAGCTAAAAGGTGACACTACTGGTGTTGGATACAGTGTAGTACAAGTTGAAATTAATTCATAGAAAGAAAGAAAGAAAGAAATAAAAAAGAAAGCTTGTGAAGCATCTTCAGAAGAAAAGCAAGTTGAAAATGTAATAGAAACTAAAACAGATCCACCCAAAGGAGAAATCAAGCAAGTTAACAAAACTTGTTATGCATGTAATAAATATGGGCATTTGGAAAGAGATTGCAAAGAGGTAAGACCTTTCAATGGTTATTGTTACTCCTATAATAAGTTTGGTCACAGGGATATACATTGCAGAACAAATCAAAGAAATCAGTCACAATAGAATCACAGAAATCAGCCTCAAAGGAATTTGCAGAACATTACATGTCAGATATGTAATTACAATGGACACACAGCAAAGCAGTGTAGCATGATGAACAAAAACATCAGACCTCCTATCATTTGTCTCACATTTGGAAAGGCTGGACACATCTCAAGGTTATGTAGATCCAGAACTCAAAAACAAGAGGATCCTAAGAAATCACTATTTGAAGAAGCAGGAGAAGTCAAGTTTGTTCAAGAAAAATAATATTCAAGAAAAATTTGGGTTGAAGTGAAGAAGGAAAATGTAGAGAACAAAGTAGTTGATTCATCCATAGTGGAAGCATCCTCTACTTTTGGTTGAATAGACCTTCTTGGTCTTAGGGGGAGCTATTCTAGCTTAGAACCCCTATGCGGCTGGTATACTCACCTCCGAGTATGCACCTATGGATCCATGCTTATGATCACATGATATAGCAGTATGCATACATGCATTGTCTATAATGCATTCTAAAACAAAGTTTGAAACTCTCTGTGAAAATTGCATACGGTTTCAAACATTAAATGTAATCAATTTTATAAAAAGATGTAAATATTCGATCTTCTTCACATTTGCATTCGAGATCACAGAATTTGGAGAGCACAGGAGAATTGAGCATCAAAGTACAGAAGCACAACATATTTGGTGGTTAAGTAAATGGATAAGAAGTTGGAACGGAACCCTAGCAGTCGCACTATTTGAAATTATTGTGAAACCCTACTTAATCAAGTTCCAAGTAAGTATGGCAACCCCAGTTGTTTTTGACACTGCTGAGAGGAAGAGATTTGTCTTTAAGAAGCATCCATTCAAGTCCATTCTAGATGATGTTGAAGGAGCATTCTCCAAAACTCCACTCGGAGTCGTGCACGTGGAAGATATTTGTGCATACATTTACTGCAAGAAGGAAATAGTAGGAGACAATAGCATATCTACTCTCACGGGATCCATGATGAAACCAGACTACTCATTCAAGGATGAATTCACGCACCTGACTGATAACCCTATATTTGAGTACTCCAATGCGCATGAGTTTTATGAGCCAGAATGGGTGAAGATATTACTGAGCAGAATACATGATGACCTTTTCTAGATTGGTGAGGTTCCTGTCTGCATCACTTCTAACCTAATCCATGAATTAACTAGACTTCCTAAGACTGGACCATTTCTTCCTACTAGCAAGGATGTCAAGAAGCAAGTTGAACAAGTTTGTTTATCTAGAAGTGACAAGTGCGGTATGACAGTTGATCCTATCAAGGAAGATGACATAAAGCTTCTAACTATGATACTTGGTTACAAGTTCCAACAAGGAAGTAGACTAAATAGTGTGTCAGTAGCCAGAGTTATAGTAGCTATAAGGATGGTGAAGAATAACACTCAGTACAATCTATGTGAGATATTGCGTGCTCAATTGATTGACAACATTTGAGTTATCAAGCATGAAAAGAATAAGATATTCAGGTTTGGGTCTTTGATCATCTACTTGTACTTCCACATTGTTGGTAAGGTTGCAAATCATTACCTAGATAGAGGAAAACCTACAATGTCTCATATTTCACTTAAAGCCACAATAGAAAGCAGTGTGAAAGATGCCATGCACATGGATATTAAAACATTTAGGATCAAGATGCAGAAAAGGTTCAGATTATCTGAGAAGATAGTTCATAAATATAAGGAGATCATATGTTTCATGGTAGAAACAAATTGCACTTGTGTGGAGGCAGTTGAACCTAGAACCAAATGGATTCACCCACTTGGTTATGAAGTGGAGGAACATGTGTTAGAAGGATATGCACAAGTTCTCTTGTCTGCGCCCAAAGATCCTAATGAGCCTAGGTGGGGCACTTACAAAGAGAAGACTAATAAAGTTGATTCTATATTATACAGTGCTGATAACAAAAGGAAGGCATCCAAAATTACATCTAGCATCCTAAGAGTTCATGAAGTCACTCAAGAAGACTTAGATAAATCCAAGGAAGCTAAGATTGCAAAAGAACTTGAGAAGACTAATGACATCTAGAAGAAGAAGAAAGTAGAGAGCACCTCTGCGCCATCTACCACCATTGACCTAGACTCATATCCACCTTCTATACTAAGAAAGAAGTCTAGAAGAAGAAAGCAAGCACCCATAGGTCACCCATCCTCAAGAACTACATGGAGCACAGTAAGAAATACTTGAGCTCCTCCTGAAGTAGGATTCAGACCTAGTCTAAATGTCCTAAAGAACAGGATTGTTAATGAAGGAAGACTAGACATAATTGCTAAAGTTTATGAAAAGTATCAAGAGATAGATAAATCTAAGATACATTTTATGATCATCTCTCATATGATTAAGTTTAATAAATCAGTTCTAGAACTCAAGACAGTGATACCTGATAAGTTATGGAACATACTATAAATAATGAAGAGACATGCAATTGAGGAAGATATGAGGATAAGAGAAGAAACATTGGATAATCTTCTCCCTATATGCTCACATGATGAGAAGGAAATTTTGTTAGATCTAGTGAAGGCTCATCTAAGATGCCTACAGCAAAGGTAACTCCAGCTCCTCCCAAATAGGTTACAGAACCAGTGATTCAAAATGTACCTATGACAGGTCCATAGGTTTCATCACCCTCAGTGTCAATAACTTCTAATACAACAAAAGAATTAGAAGATACTATAGTGATTGATGATATCAAGATATCCATGACATCATCTAACAATGACATTGATAGAGTTGATAAAACATTTGTAAGCACTAAAGAAATGTGCACTGATGATACATATTTACAACAAGATGAAGTTCCCTCCAATGATCCAATAGACTTAAATAAAGAGAAAGACAATCAAGATAATGAGACACCATTCAAGGAGATGCCAGTAAAGAGTGAATGCATGGATACCAGTCAAAATACTATATTCACACCATCTACTTTACCATCTACTTCATTGTTGTCAAGGTTAACTCATGACTCAGCAAGTCTAGATGCGTGGGGAGAAGAAGACTTAATGAAGATCAGCGTTCTAGCTATGGAAAAAGCCAAAGAGAAACAAGTTATGAAGAACCCTCTCTTCTTGGAATCAGTAAACATCTTGAATGATCTAGTGCCTACAGACAAGAAAGTAGCCAAAATTCAATCAGTTGAAGATGTCAACAACATTCTAACAAGCTTCAAAGCACACTTTACAGACCTAGTAGACTCTACTACTAGAATTGTAGAAGATGAGTATAAAAAGGAGAGATTGAATGAATTGGTAAAGAATTTTACCTTGGACTTAAAATATTTTAAAGATTGGGTAATCTATATTGAAAGAGTTGGTAGCTAAAGGTAAGAAGGTTATAGAAAACTACATGGACAAAGTGAAATTCACCTCTGAACATATCAAAAAGATAGAAGAGGCAGAGATCATGGTGGAAAGTATTAGAAAATCAGCTAAGACATCCACCCAAGACATGAACATCTATAACAATGTCTATCAACGATAGTTGGACAAAATTTAAAAAGCAAAATTCAAGATCAATAAGATAAGAATCAGGCATACCCAACTAAGGAATTCTCTAGCGCCCTCTCTAGTAGTTTTGGAAGTTAACATCAAATAGATTGATGCCACCATTATCACATATGATCAAGGTCCCTACATGGATCTAATAAATATGGAGAAGTTAACATATGCCCTATGCACCCATCTCCAAACAGTTGATGCAATGAAGGTATTCTGGCAGAAAGAGATCCAATCTCTTCAGATTGTGTATCCAGATATATACTTGGAGTAAGTATCTAGAGACTTATAGTTTTTTACACCTTTGTCATTAATGTCAAAGGGGGAGTAATGTATGTATGTGTATATATGGGGAGTAATATATGTACATTTTTTTGTGTTAAGTCATTTTGAGTAACTTGGCCACATTCCTTTGTTGTCATTAATGAAAAAGGGGGAGATTGTTGGCAAGTTGACTCCTAGAGGATATATGAATTATTTTGTGTTGTCATTATGGAAACAAAGTCATATTAAGTTTCTTTCAAGAAAGACAAAATGACTAAGTATGGAAAATAGGGCAGACAAAGATATATAGCAATCGACACATCAGCGCACGTGTGAGAGATCAAATTAGAATATGCACACTTAGATATATGTTCTATGACATGTGTACATACTAAGTCCAGACACGCATGGTATGGAATGATAGTACAGATAAGCTACAAGAAGAAGCATGGAGCTGACTTAGGTTTTTGGATTAGCATGAATTGTTTTGTTGTGTAAAGGCCAAGCGCCTTTGATTATATGTTTGTAATTATTTATTTAGTCTTTTTGTAAACACACTTAAGCCAATTTGTTTGGAAGCGTTGTGTATTATGTTTTTAGGGCCGACTATAGTCTTATTTTGAGTCGCGTCTATTCAGACATGAACATATAAATATGTAATGTAAATGTATATTACAAGTGTCAAAGAATATGCATGAGAAAGACATAGAAGAGCAGTATAGTGAAGTCATTATGAGATAAAGCTCTTTAAGAGAGTAAGAGCATCAGCGCATAAATAGAACTGATCAGACAATAGTGTCATCACAATAGTTCATTTTTTATATAGTGTATACCAACTATCAGAAGGTTGTAGCCTTCATCTTATTGGGTAGTGAGCTCAAGCAGTGAGCCATACACCTTTAACAAGGTTTTATAATAGACTCCTAACAAGGTCATTGTACTTGGATTGTAAAGACTGCTCCTAATAGGGTAAAAGAACTTTAACAGGTTCATTATACTAGTGCAATATTTGTGAGTACTAATTCCCACCAGGGTTTTCCTCTGATCAAGGTTTCCCCATAATCATATCATGTGTTATGAGTTCTTGTGTTAAGCTTCATTGAATGTATGTTTGATTTATGTTTAAAGTGCTGAAATATAATTAATTGAAAAACACTAATTCACCCCCCCCTCCTCAGTGTTTCTAACACATTATTCATGGGAATGAATCATCAGCACCAAATTTTTTGGTAGGGATGGTTTACCCAAGGTATGGTCCATTTTTTGGCTCCCCACTTGCCGGAATTCTTGGCATCATCCTACTAGTAGTGTCCCTTAGGTGTGATAAGCTCACAAAAGTGATAAAAAATTTCCAACGTATTTCTCTCAATCCAAGGCACCTATGTATTAATTTTCCAAAGATTTAGGGCCAAGAGAGGCCCATTTATAATATCCTATCTTATATTTTCAAGACTCCAAGTAAATTTTTTAGGGCATCAATTTTTAGTTGATGTAAAAATTGTCAGAGGTACTCAATGGAAAGGGGCAAGGTAGCCCAAATATTTGTGCATTCTTAATGGGAACAAAATACCACCACCAACACATATGGGAGGGATTTTTTACCCAAGGTATGTTCCTTTTTTGACTCCCCACTTTCTGAAATGCTCGGTGCCATACCCTACCGACATTGTCCCTTAAGTGCCCTGAGTACAAAAAAGTGACAAACTTTGTCAGGGTATTTCTCTCAATTCAGGGAGCCTTCCTATGAGCCATCTGAATTTTTAGGTCCATGAGAGGCCCCTCTACAATATCCTATCTCATATTTTTAAGAATTCAAGTGGTTTTTTTAGGGCAGTGATTTTTTTGTTGATGATAAAACCATTACAAGTATTCAATGGAAAGTTTCAAGGTAGCCCAAATATCTCCTAGTTCTTTGTGGGAATGAACCACCACCACAAAAATGTCCATTTGGGAATTTTTACCCAAGAAATGGTCCATTTTTTTCTCCCTAGTTGCTGGAATGCTCGACGCCATACCCTATCAATAGTGTCCCTTAGGTGCACAAAAGTGAAGATCTTTGATGAGGTATTTCTCTCAATCCAAAGAACCTGTGCATGATTTTTTTGAATCTACAGGATCATTAGAGGCCTCTCTACAATAGCCTATCTCATATTTTCAAGAATCCAAGTGGTTTTTTTAGGGCAGCAATTTTTCTATTGATACAAAAACTATTAGAGGCACTCAATGGAAAGGTGCAAGGTAGCCCAAATATTTATCCATTCTTTGTGGGCATGAACCACCACCAAAAACACATCTATTAGGATGGTTTACCCAAGGCATGGTCCATTTTTGGCTCTCCACTCACCGAAATGATCGACGCCATACCCTACCGGTAGTGTCCCTCAGGTGCGCTAAGTGCACAAAAGTGACAAACTTTATCAGGATATTTCTCTCAATCTGAAGCACCTATGTATGAACCATCTAAATTTTTAGGTCCATAAGAGGCCCCTCTACAATATCCTATCTCATATTTTTAATACTCCAAGTGGTTTTTCTAGGGCAGCGAGTTTTCTATTGATGCAAAAAGCTTCAGAGGAATTCAATGCAAAGTTGCAAGGCAACCCAAATCTTTGTTCATTCTTCATGGTCATGAACCACCACCAGAAACACGTCTAGTGGGAATTTTTACCTAATGAATGGTCCAATTTTGGCTCCCCACATGCCGAAATTCTCGACACCATACCCTACCAACAGTGTCCCTTAAGTGTGCTAAGTGCAAAAACCACAAGAGGCAACTATGGACCATTTTGGATCAATTATTGTAATAAGGAATGTTTAAGAATTTCTAGGTTGGCCAGGATTCAATTGATTGGAAAATGTAAAAATTGTCAAAATTGCTCAAAAGTTGTTATTACAACTTTTGCAATTTTGTGGAAAAAGTTACAAATTTGTTCCCGAATGATGAATTAGTTTAAAATTTGGTTTAAAATAGTTGAGGTAGGTGTATCCAAGGTCTACAAATCCTCTTTTGGTTTAGGATGGACCAACGTTGTGAATGGTTGTGTTTGGAGGCTTGTATGGGGACTCTAAATGACAAAAATTGATGAAACAAATTATAATTGTTCCAAAATCTTCTTTTCCATTTGAATCTCAAGGAATGTGTATTATTTTTATCTCTATTATTGAATCTTGTTATTTGAAAGATTTAAAAACTTTGTATATCAGAGTTAGGATTAGTTTATTTCTATGTTGGAATCTTCTCATATTTTGTAAACACCGAAAGGGTCTTGTATTTGTTGTTTTGAATCCAATTACATCTTTGTGAGTAACATAGAAGTCTTTTTTATGTTATGTGTTTAAGGTGATCAATAGAGGATGATTTAATAGATACCCTGTAAGTCTGGTTTCACAGTGAACTGTTAAAGGGTATTGCTACCAAACAACATTAGGGTGTGTGTAAGTGCATTTCAAGTCACTCTAAATTTCTAATGCCTTTGTTACTATATTGGTCTCTAATGGTAAGGGTTGGAGGTCCAAAGTCCAAATTACATGTGTCCTTTTGTGCATGAGTGACCTAGAGATAGGAGCAAATAGGCTTTGAAGGTTAAGGATATTGGGATTAATGGGAAGTATGTACTGAGAGGGGAGGGGTGAATCAGTACCTCTAAAACTTTTGTATCCCTTTTATCAATTAACCTTTGTAATCAATTGTATATCCATTCAATCTAATATAAACTATCTTTATGTGATTTATATCAATTCATAACATTAACATGCATGTGAACATTCATAAAAACATTCATGAAAGTAATTTGACACATAACACAAGATATGATATCGCAGAAAACTCCTGTGAGGAAGTAAAAACTGCTGTGGGGATGACACCCACAAAATCTTCACTATCTGCAGATTGGAAGGGGCCGGTTAAGGCTTACAATTTGATCACTTCTGATGATCTACCCTATTAGGAGTATCAGTGGAGACCTGTTAAAGTATACTTTGTTAAGAGCTTTAGCAACATTGTTGAGTGTGCACTCGATTAAGGTATTTGTTGTTGGATGGTTAAATCCACCTTCCTTGAAAGGATTTTTTACACTTTTCTCCACTTGTTACAATGATAGAAAATTACAAATTGACCTGGTAAATGAAATATCCTATTGCTAATATAGATCTAATTTAATTTACATGAAAAATATTATCACCTAATTGTAATTGATTAGAACCTCTGATTCTCGGTATGCTCTGTTCTTGGTTCTTGCTAACCCAATTCACCCTTTGTTGTCCCTATTCTTGAAACTCTCAATCTGATCCATAGATGTGCTCATCTAATTCATTCATGTTCTCCTCTCTCTTCACATCATCTATTTATCCATGTTAATGAATGATTGCATCATCTATTTATAAATGGATTGACTTCATCGAGTTTTGATAAAAACAATGTTAACTCTAAGATCAAGTTTACAACTTATACCTAGATCTCCTAGTCTATGTGGTTTAAATCAGTTAGACTGATTAAAGAAATTAAATTCATGTATCTTGTCCCTAAAGAAATGGATTTAAAATAATTAAATATCCTATAAATAGAATACACTTGCTTTATCTGACATGGAAGTCAGATCCACTTTTTGTGGGCTGCAACTGACTTTCAGTTCTATCTGTCGGTCATGCTTGACTATCCTTCAGTTTTGTTCTGTCAGTTGCACTATAACTATCTTGTCAGTTTGCACTATATCTTGCATATCAGGTTCCCTTGTTGGGTTCCACTCTATCTTTATGTCTTTTCAATTTCGGTTTACACACTAACTTGTTTTGTCGGTTCTCTTTGTACTTTGTCATCTTCGGTGATCTCTTAGTATCTGATCTTCAATTTTCTCAGTTATGTCTTTCGATGTATGCTTACCGAAAGTGTTTTTTGTATACTAATGGAAAATTAATGTCATCAATCTCCCCCTTTGAAATTAGTATCAAAAACTGATATGCACAAAATACTAACAAAATATTAAGTATATATAACATATATAATCCTTAGTCATTTAATGACTCCCCCTATGTATATGTTGGTATATCTGTACATATGATGTCTTTCCTTATACATATCATTTTCATCATTTTATCTTTTGTACTCATACTATCATTTTCTTTTTCATATGGATATACATATACATATCTACCATTTTCCCATCTGAATGAATGAATGTACATATCATCATTTTCTCTTTTTGTATTTTGCACTCATCATTTTCCCCCTTTTTTGATATTAAGGGCAAAGTTCTTTTACCTTTAGAGATTATCAAAAATATGGGAATATGAAGACTTCATGTCCTCCATCATTTTCTCCCATTGTTCTCTGAGGTTCTCTAGAGCCATGTGCTCAAGTGTGATCTTTGAATGCATGTCATAGATGATGTCTGCTGCAGACATCTCTGGGGTTGCTATCAGTTGTCTTGCTGAATTGATATGCTGCTAGAGCAGTGTAAGATTTGGTAGAAGTTGAGCTTGTAGCTTAGTTACTTCTTCCCTAAAGTGTGTTTCTCCCTCCCAAATCTCTTGCCTTAACCATATTATCTCAATTATCTTCGCATAATGTAGTTTGACTGCATTGTCTTCATTGGTGGTTAAGCTTTGTGCACTATTTGCTAGATCAGTATCTAGCTTTGCATTATTTTCACTATTCTCCTTAGTGAAATTTTCTATTGTGCTCAACTTTTGAATTAAGGCTATAGCTTCATATATGATTACATCCAATTCAGATATGAATTTTGATAGCTTTACCTTATTTACTACCACTTCTTGTCTAATGTTCTCTATGAGCTTCTGTTGGTACTTCATCTCGGCTCTCTCCTCTATTGCCTTCTCAGCATCAATGTTTTGAGTTGTAATTTCTCCAGTGAGGGTAGCTAATTGATCAATTATTGGTTTCCTTTGATCAATATCAACATCAGGTACTATTTGATGTAGTATGTCCCATGTTGTCTCCAGTACCATGGAGTCCCTATGTTGTTTCTTCAGCTTCTCTTGCAATGCCTTCCTTTGGCATATCTCTCCATATTCTTGTAATGCTTCAAATTCAAGTGTAGAGGGGTCACACCTCGGTATTTCTATCAGCTCATCCAATGTGACCTCTAACTTGTTCTTCTTTGATTTCTTCTTCTTCTTCTTTGACTTAGTAGAATGTATAACCATTGCCAATTTCTCGGCCTTCTTTGTTGTGCTTAATGAAGTGACCTGTTGTGCTTCTTTCTGTTGCTTGGCATTGGTTTCAGCTCATCGGGTGTCTACAGACGTCTCTGCATTCACCTTAACATCATTTTTATCACTCTTGTCAGTTTCCTTAGGAGTACCATATTTTATTTTATCTCCTTCATTGGTGTCCTTTCCTTCATCAGTCTTGGTTTCTGCATTCTTGTCTTGAGTATCTGCATCCCTTTCCTTATCTCCTCTAGTAACCTTATATGTGTCAGTTACATCTTGAGTATCTCCAATGTCTTTCTAACCATCGGTTTTATCCTTGTTTGCTTCTTCCCCTGCATCCTTTGGAGTATCCTTTTCAGGTGACTTTCTTGATTCTTGCATGATATTGATAGCTTGTATTAATATTAGTATTTTTCCTAGAATGTTTACATGTGTAGTATCAAATGTTGTGTCTTGTTCATCGGTTTTATCCTTTGCAACAGTGACATATTCATCCTTATTCACTTCCTCTACTAGGTTATTGGTAATGTCTATCACATTAGTGTCCATAATTTTGTCATTTGTGTTATCCGACCATGATTCATCTTCAACATCTGCAGTCTTGTTGCATGTTGTATCATCTTATTCTTTATCTAACTCAATGGATGTATCATCTTGAGTTGCCTTGTCAACATCTTGTTGTTGAAGGTCTTTGTCAGGGCTATCCTCCTCAGTAGGTTTGTTCATGATCTTGCACCATTTCTTATGTCTGTCTTGCTCAAGCTCTATAATCTTTCCTTCAAGGAGTTTGTATGGTCTTAGCTTTAGTGAGAAATCCTTTTTGTACTTCTCCATCATTTCATCTATTTCAACCTTCTTTGATTCAGGTGGCATGAGAGAAAAAAGTACTCTCTCTCTTATCTCTTTCTCATTCTTCAATGAAAATGTCCAACAGGATTATAATCTATCCAAGAGTTCCCTTGGTACATAACTGCCTTCAAATTGTACTGGTACATATTTGAAGTTGTACATTTTTTCTATCATGGCATCCTCAATTTAATTAGTTTCAGCCATCTTCTAATGTTTGGATCTATAATGGATCCAAAATTTGCAAAATATACACAAATGTCATCAATAGAGTCACGTTCTTTTACCTTGACACTTTCTGCTTCAATAGCTCAATCCTTCTCAGTGTCTTATATATCCTCTTGGGTTCTTATGAATTTCCTTCCTTTCTTGTTTTGTCCTCTTTTTGGTGTGGGAGCTTTCTGTTAGATTTGCTGAACTGTAAATCTTCCCAAGAACACCTGCATGCAAAGACTGCTACAAGAATGAAGACAGAAGACAGAAAGAGAGCTATGGCGGCCAATAGGCCAGAGACTACAAAAACATGTTGACAGAAATAATCTTCTATATTCAACAAATGAAATTACAAAAATACAATCTCCTTACTGAAATGAAAGAAGTGAATCCTTATAAAAGGAAACACGAAACCCTAAAAGGGAAACCCTAATGTTAGCTGAAGCAAACTAGAGTGAATAGGGAAGTTACTAATTAGATCATAATGATTTAAATTAGTAACCTGATAGACTATTACTCTAACACCCCCCCTTAAGATAAGCTTAGGGAGAAGCCAAACCT
>MU227587.1:736647-759688 GCA_018584345.1 Thuja plicata | reverse complement strand
TTCGGCTCAAACAGCTCTGAAAAATAAATACCCCCCGAGAATCACTGAAAAACTGCCAGAAAAAACTCTAAAGACTTCAAACCCTCGAACGCTTCAAAAAAACTCGAACAGCCGGCAGCAAGGGTAGCTCTGATACCATGTTAGATTTGCTGAACTGCAAATATTCCCAAGAACACCTGCATGCAAAGACTGCTACAAGAATGAAGACAGAAGACAGAAAGAGAGCTATGGCGGCCAATAGGCCAGAGACTACAAAAACATGTTGACAGAAATAATCTTCTATATTAAACAAATGAAATTACAAAAATACAATCTCCTTACTGAAATGAAAGAAGTGAATCCTTATAAAAGGAAACACGAAACCCTAAAAGGGAAACCCTAAGGTTAGCTGAAGCAAACTAGAGTGAATAGGGAAGTTACTAATTAGATCATAATGATTTAAATTAGTAACCCAATAGACTATTACTCTAACACTTTCCTCTTGTAAGTCCTGACCTTTCCCTTCTTTAGAGGTGAAGGAGTAGAGTATTTTGATGTTTGGCTTCTTGTCCTAGAATCATCTTTTGTCCTTGGCCTTTTAGTTGTTGGAGGAGGTGGTGAATCTGACTCTGTTTCCTCGGAATCATCCTTTCCTTCATCTTTACTGACAGATAACTATTTTTTACTATCTTCCTCCTTTGCAACTTCTTCTTCCTATTTAGCATCTTCCTCGGTTGCTGAAAAAATCTTCTTGAGATTCTTCACCATTTTGTCCTTCTTTCTAACAGTTTTCTTCACAACTAGGCCATATTTGATTCTTGTCTTGGCCTCTTCATAAGTTCCAAATTTTAGTTTCTTCTTATCCAATGGTTCATTAATCAAGGCATCAATTGCCTTAGCAACAAGATCAATGTTGATCTCATACTCTAATGGTTTCAACCATGTTGTCCTTGGTACAACAGGCTTAATGTATGTATTGTTAGTGTCAACCATGAAGCATATCTCATCCTTATATTGTTCAATGAGTTACTCGGGGATTCTTACCCTCTTTTGCATTCGGTTTTTGAATACATTGAAGTATTCATCCATGACTATCTCAAATTTATCACCCAATGTAGCTATGTCCTCACTGATTTGCATGTTGACCGGTTTGGTGCTATCCCATTTAACATCTCCAACCAATGGGAATGTTTCTTGAAAATAAAAGAAGATACACATTATTAGTGAGCCAAACTTACAAGTGTTTGACTTTGCATTCTTGATAGACTTTAGGTTATCCTTCAGCTAATTTAGGAGTAGCTCAAATAGGTCAAATTGTGTTCCCTTATTTACAATTTTGAATGTTGTGTCCACTATACCTGATGATATGTTGTTCAATCTACTTTCCTGGAAGAATTTATAGCCCAGAACAAATGCACCAAACGTGATTTCATTATCGGTTATTGTTGTAACTTTCAGTCCTCTGCCATCCTATTTGGATCTAGTCATTTTCTTGGTCTCAGCCTTCGGTGGATGCTTTAGTTCCTTAACTTTATCGGTTATGGGGTAACTAGTGACCGCATGAATAATGTCTCAGGTTATTACCTTTGGTTCCTCAAGCCATAGCTTGTTTTTATGCATTCGGCTTAGCACTAACCGAATCCATTCAGTTTTGAAAACCTTCAGAAACATTAGGACATTGGTGAGCCCTTTCACTTCAATATGCTTATGTTCATCCTTAATTGTTCCATCATTGTTGCACAAGTTCTTGTAATTTTCTTCAACCTTTGATGTTCCAATTTCTACAATCTTACAGTCTATGAATGATCGAACAGCTTCCACCAGTAAAACCCTAGCTGGAATGCGTCAAAATGCACCAGCATCGTCAGGTTGTGAGGAAACCTTAGGATGGATCTTATAGTTGGGTTCCTCACACGCCAAATTCTTAATGAGTTTGAACTCATCTTTCTTTGCGCTCTTGGATTTTACGGTTCGTGAAGTTGAGGCCATTTTTAGAAATTTAGGGCTTTCTTCATAATGCATAAAAATAGAGTTGTCAGTTCTTTGGAACTTACTATTTACTATAGCAAAGATTCATGATCTGCTTAGGAGTGTTTTTTGTCAAGTCATGATCTCTATGTGATCCCTTCACTCTGTGCTTGAAAATTTCCTTGGTCGCTCTGCTCTGGGTGTTGTGAACAAATGAGTTGTTCTGATGCCCTATTTATAGTTGTTGCCCCAAAATGTGTACCATAAATGCTTACCAACTCCTTGGTGTATGAAGACTGAGTTTGTCGGTGAAGACTTTACTTCCTTCAGTGACACTTAAAACTTTTCAGAGCAGTCACTGATTACTTTTCTTTTACCAATAGGTTTCGGTATCACTGACAACTCATTCATTTGCTTGTTTACCAACGAGGCTCGGTTTATACTTAGAAACTTTGCTTTCAACCGACGCTTCTTGGTAAATGTAGGTAGTCTTAGATTTTAGTGTATACCGATGGGTTTCGGTATATATATGCTCGAAAGCATAGTTATCACAAATGTTAACAAGTAACACCATGATGCATCTTTCTTATGCTAATTTGGCATTTATATCAACATACTATGGAAATAATGTAAAGTAATATCATGGGTAATGTAGTTCCATACTTACTTGTTCTGATTAAGTGGGAGTGGTGATGTCACTGGATCCATTGGATGGGGTGTAACCATTTGCATTGCTTGGTCCAGCTTTATCATTGTTTGAAGCTTTTCTCCACATTTTGTCTCTTTCCCTCCAGATATTTTCAATGGTGTTTACATTGGGATATGTGCTTGTCTCTATCATTTGGTCTCTGCAGTCTTTCTTGAGATGACCAACTTTATGACAATTTAAGCATGTCATTCCGGGGTTAGTCCAACCTCTATACTTTCTAGTCGACTATCTCATACAGCTTGCAGCAATGTGACCATATCTTCTACATGGTATACAATTTTTCCAAGTATTGTAGTCCCATATATACTGATTACCGACTCTCTTCGGTTGATAGGGAGTTTCTTAACCTTTAGGCTTCCATGCTTTCCTTTTCCTTTTCCAACATTCAAGAGTTGTGTGCCCATTCATTTTGCATGTAGGAAAGTATTTTTCCATGTAGGTTTCCTTCTTTGGTTGTTTCATCTCATAATTACATTCATATGCTTTATGTCCTTTCTTGTTACATTTATAACAAAATCCTATGAATGAAGATGTAGATTTAGGAATACCTTTCATTTTTCCTCTGCATACATTTGATGTATGCCTTGCTTTCCACACTGATTTCATGTAATCTTTCTTGGTCTTGTAATTGTGTGGACATTCTTTGGATCAACTTGATTTGATGATTCTCCATTCTCGGTAAAACCTAGATCGGTATTGTTGTTGACTCTTCGTTGTCCTTCAAAAAAATTGTCCATTCTTTTATTTCCTTCTTCAGCCTTTTTGATAATTTTCATTATGTTCTTGCTGAATTCTTATTTATTGTTTACACTTTTCATTCTCATCCCTTAGTTCACCGATAACTTCTATTCTTTCAATCAATTCAACATTTAATCTATTTTCTTCTTGACTCATAAGAATAATCTGATTTTTAATCTCATGGTGATGCTCTGTAAGTCTTTGTATTTCAGACTCTTTTTCTTGTATCTTTTCTGTGATCTTTCTTCTATCATCAATAGCTAGTGTTCTTTCTTTCTCAGCTTTTCTAGCATTGTTCATGATATCAATCATCCTTACCATCTATGTCTCTTGACGGATTTGCAAAGATTTAACTTGTCTAGCCAAATGTAGATTGATTTTAGTTAGGCTCGTGATGCTTTCTTCTGATGTATTTGATGCTTTGCTTGTAGTTGATCCTGAAGACTCAAAGAAATCTGGTATCTCTTCCTCATGATAATATATCTCATTACAATGAGATGCCATATTCTTTCTTTCATCTAGCAGTTGTCTCATGTTGATTCTAGCTTCTTTATACTTTTCAAAGAACATCTGAATTTCAAGCTTTTTATTCTCAATATTTTTATCAAGTCTATACTTCTCAATTGTATGATATTTTCTCTAAGCCTTTAATATTTCCAAGAAGAAACTTAGCTTTGATACCAGTTGTTGGGATTAATGGGAAGTATGTACTGAGAGGGAAGGGGTGAATCAGTACCTCTAAAACTTTTGTATCCCTTTTATCACTTAACCTTTATAATCAATGGTATATCCATTCAATCTGATTTAAACTATCTTTGTGTGAGTTATATCAATTCATAACATTAACATGCATGTGAACATTCATAGAAACATTCATGAAAGTAATTTGACACATAACACAAGATATGATATCGCAGAAAACTCCTGTGAGGAAGTAAAAACTGCGGTGGGGATGACACCCACAAAATCTTCACTATCTACAGATTGGAAGGGGCCGGTTAAGGCTTACAATTTGATCACTTCTGATGATCTACCCTTTTAGGAGTATTGGTGGACACCTGTTAAAGTATACTTTGTTAAGATCTTTAGCAACACTGTTGAGTGTGCACTCGGTTAAGGTATTTGTTGTTGAATGGTTAAATCCACCTTCCTTGAAAGGATGTTTTACACTTTTCTCCACTTGTTAGAATGATAGAAAATTACAAATTGACATGGTAAATGCAATATCCTATTGCTAATACAGATCCAATTTAATTTACATGAAAAATATTATCACCTAATTGTGATTGATTAGTACCTCTGAATCTCAGTATGCTCTGTTCTTGGTTCTTGCTAACCCAATTCACCTTTTGTTGTCCCTATTCTTGAAACTCTCAATCTGATCCATAGATGTGCTCATCTAATTCACTCATGTTATCCTCTCTCTTCACATCATCTATTCATCCATGTTAATGAATGATTGCATCATCTATTTATAGATGGATTGACTTCATCAAGTTTTGATAAAAACAATGTTAACTCTAAGATCAGGTTTACAACTTATACCTAAATCTCCTAGTCTATGTGTTTTAAATCAGTTAGACTGATTAAAGAAATTAAACTCATGTATCTTGTCCCTAAAGAAATGGATTTAAAACAATTAAATATCCTATAAATAGAATACACTTGCTTTATCTGACGTGGAAGCCAGATCCACTTTTTGCAGGTTGCAACTGACTTTCAGTTCTGTCTGTTGATCATGCTTGACTATCCTTTGGTTTTGTTCTATCGGTTGCACTATTACTGTCTTGTCGGTCTGCACTGTATCTTACATATCAAGTTCCACTCTATCTTTATTTCTTTTCAATTTTGGTTTACACACTAACTTGTGTTGTCAGTTCTCTTTGTACTTTGTCATCTTCGATGATCTCTTAGTATCTGATCTTTGGTTTTCTTAGTCCTGTATTTCGGTGTATGCTTACTGAAATTGTTGTTTGTATACTGATGAAAAAATAATGTCATCAAAGGAAACCTTTCTTGAGTAGTCTTCTCAATTAGGAGGTAAAGTGAATGTAAAACATCAACCTAGTCTTTTATCACCTATTGGATTCAACATATGGTTTCTAACTTGTGAGAAAATGATATTTGAGACTCATCCAACCACCAAACCCTACCTCCAAACAAGAATTTCATTAGGGCTTAAGACAATTCTAAATGACAGTGATTAGGAGCTTGAGGACAATCAATAAAATGACCCTTTAATTTTTTCTACTTGGAATAAGGACATATAAATCTTCACTTTTCTTACCTTACACAACATTTCAAAACTAGAATTTGGTAGTATGCAATATTTTCCCAAGGTCCAAGCATGAATCTTCTTCAAGGCAAATGATTGTTCCTAGACAATGGACTGAGAACACTATAGGAAATTCATTTGATTGTCCTTGTACATTCCCAGTAAGACATAAAATCATGAAAAACAAAATCATGGGAACATTATGCACCATGAACAACCTCCCATAGATTCATGCAACTAAAGACAATAACAATTTCTTAATTCTTCACTACTCTAGGTAGATGCAACTAAGATTGTGGCTGCACTCTCCTTAGGACAGTCATAAATATTTAACAAATTCAATGCAAATAAGGGGTATGAGAATACTGTAACTTTTTTTTGTAGACGGGCCTAGGTTCCACACACTTAATCAAGAGAGGTTAGTAGCACCTATTCAAAATGAAATCAATCAAATAACTACTAAGAATGAGCCTATCAACAATAAAATAACAAACATCACAAAGGAAGACAAATAAATGCAAACCCCAATGCTTGAAGCTTTTATTTATTCCCTCTACACCTTCTAAAATGATGCATGGATAGTGCTCAGTATTGGCACTCGCAACATTTATGACTTGGGAGAGTCGAGAAAATGAGATAAAAATGATAATTCTTCATACGAAAATCTTACATAGTAATTGTGCACAAAGTTGGAGATTCCATAGAGATATCAGAGAGATTTCAGAGATCTTCAAATGGTTGTGAAGGATTTATTTTACAGAATATGGAAAGGATTTGGACAGATGAGATTGATCCCAGAAACTTGAAATGGATGGTTGAGATCAATAAGATCTGAAGAAGAAATCAGTAAACTCCTCCTCTTAACTGAAGAGAAGAGGGAATGGTTTAGTCAATTGAAGAGTTGATTATGAGTTATCTTTTTGAACTAAAGAGAAGATGAAATGATTTATGCAATCACAGAGATTGAACATGAGTTCCCTTTTTGAACTAGAATGAAGATGGAGCAATTCATGCAATTACAAAGATTGATCATGAGTTCTATTTTTGGAACTAGAGAGAAGATTGAATGATTATTTATTTGATTTTAGAAATTAAAATACTCATAAATGAGATATTTGAATTCTATTTTGATTTAAATTAGAATTTAAGAGTGAAATTAAATTAATTTAAAGAAATTAATTTGATTAGAAGAATAATTAATAAGTTTAAATATTTGAATTTAAACTTTAGGAAATTAAATTTAATAAACTAATAAAGATTAATTAATTAAGGTTTATTTATTAAATAAATTTAATTATTTAATTAATTTTAGAGAAATGATTAAATGATTAGAGGATCAGATTTAGAAGAAATAGATGATTAACTAATAATTAAAAAATCCATTAAGTAATAGAGGAAGATTAGTAATTAAATGCTAGGTCACAAGTCTGTCCATTTTAGGGTGTCTACATTTGCCCCTCTTTGGTACAATGTGATTCATCACATTGTGTCAAAGAATTTTCAGATTTGATCCTGTCCCGGTGACAGCAGGTGGACTATATGCCCCCTCAACAAATTAAGCACAAAAATGCGTCAGATGATAATTAATTTGTTGAAAATGTTGAATCGCTATATGATGATGATGGATGCATTCCTATGTTAGTTATGATGTTATTGATGATGGATGCATTGATTATATGATCTAATATGAACATGTTTATTTTTTTTAATATTTTTTATGCAATAAAATGAATGCAAATCTAAAATTGAGAATGCAACTAAGTTCATGCATGTGTTAGTTAGAAGAAGATTTGGTTAGGAAAAAAAGAATGATTGATGAAACCAAGTCTTTGCCGTACATTCTAAACTTTATTCATCATTGCACCTTATTATGAAAAGAAAGAGATACAAATGCACCCAGATATTGACCATCTAGATACCGCTATGATCTCTAATAAAAAACAAGCAGATAACAGATAAGGAATGTTCAATTATTTTATAGGGATTAGCTTAAATTGAGGAACTATGTGGCTTCCATATGCCTGACAACTATCACATTTATCTTGAATCATCATTGCCCCAAAATTCAATTGAAACACTCCACAGATAGAAAACAAAGAAAACAAGATCATGATCCATCATAGCCACTCTCATCACTCAGTGGTATCCTTGAGGAGCATAAGAACATAATCATGAAAGATAAATGGACAGTAGATTGACATGACTGACCTAGTCAACAACCTTATTACTCTTTTATTGGCTTGGTCTTGGTGTTTGATTGTGGACGTATCTAGTTTTAGGAATGGATGACTCATATAAGACCGATCTGTCTAGTTTCTAGTATATCCATCACTATCTAAGATAATTGATAGCTTGATTTATGATCGATTGAATCATTTGATGGATGAAAGATTGGATTGTTGATAGAGATGAGTCACATGAGTCCATTTTTGATTTATGAAGCTCACAGTTTTGACATTTGATTAATTGTTTGATCGTCAATTTCTGCTCGTTATGAAAGAGATTATTTATTATAGTGATTTTTTCAATATTCAAATTTTTTAAGATTGATAGAGATGAGTCACATGAGTCCATTGTCAATTTGTGAAGCTCACAGTTTTGGCATTTGATTCATTGTTTGATTGTCAGTTGCTGCTCATTATGAAAGAGATTATTTATTATATTGATTTTTTCAATATTCAATTTTTTATGATTTATTTCTTCAGAACATTTTTTGATGTTTTTTTAAAGATTTTTTCAGAACCTTTGGATTTTTAGATTTTTTCAAGACTTTTTAGGCTGGCCCTCGGTCTAGCAAGTCAGTATAAGCCATAGATAAGCATGATGTATCAAAGGGGATTTGCACTTCTATAATAGCTTAGGGTACTCAATCTTGCATGCATGGAGTACAAGCTTAATCTTGTGGAGCTCATTGATGGTGAAGCGGGACCTCAACACTTGGCACCTATTTTCCAAGTTTTCACCAACCTACCTTCCCAATAATGCCTATTTACCAAGTTTTCACTGAGAGGGCGATTTTTTTTCTCTTTACTTTTTTCTCTTTCTGTATTTTTTTGTTTTTGCCAAGGCACCTACTTGCCAGGTTTTCACCAAGGTAACTTTTTGATATTTTTTATTTTTTTGTACTATTTTCAAGATCATATATGACATGTATACTTGGCCTTGAGATCTTAGGCGTATAACCTTTTTAGGTGCATTTTTTTGATATAAATAGGGATATGATCTCCTTCCCAAGTTGTCAATTGATATGCCCTATTATTACATGATTTGATAATGACATATGGTCCTAGCCAAGTAGGCTCAAACTTTCATGGTTTAACTCTTTCTACTTTATTCTTCTGATTTTCCATGAGGAAAAGATCTCCTACCTCAAATGTACATGGCCTAACTTTCTTGTGATAATTTATTCTAAGGAAATTCTAATAGCCTTGTAAGTGATTCATTGCATATTGGTGCTTCTCTTCTAGCAATTACAGTTCACTAAGTCTAGCAACTCTGTAATCTTCATCTGATATGATATTCTTCAGTGATATTCTGAGGGATGTTAGTTAAATTTTGAGGGGTAGAACTGCCTCTAATCCATATACCAAGGAGAAGGGTTCTACTCATGTAGGTGTTCTCACACTTGTTCTGTATGCCCATAATGCGAGACTGGGTTGTAAATGTCAGTCTCGACCAAATAATTAACATTTTTCTTCAATATTTCCAAGATCATTTTGTTAGTAGCCACAGTTTGTTCATCTCCTTGTGGGTAGTAAAATGAAGAGAAGCCTTGTTTTATTTGGAACTTCTCACAGAGATCATCAACATATTTGTTTTGGAAAGGAAAAATATGACCAGTAAGTATGTTTGAGGGATCCCATATCGACAAATGATGTGATTAAGAATAAACATGGAGATCTTGTTACCAGTGATATATGTCAGAGGAATTGCTTCCACCCATTTGGTAAAGTATTATGTTGCTGCAATTATGTATTTATGACCATTAGAGGAATTGTGTTTAATCTTTCCCACTAAGTCAAAGCCTCATTTTGAAAAAGTCCATGGTGAAGTAATGGGGTGGAGGTCTTGAATTGGTGAGTGAATAAGATCTCCACATATCCAACATTTTCAGCATCTTTGTACATACTTATGAGCATCTGTCTCTATAGTCAGCCAATAGTATCCCATACTAATGATTTTATTTGCTAAATTGTTACCACTATGGGCCCCACAAACTCCTTCATGTACCTCGTATAAGGATCTCTCAAATTTTGTGGAAGTTATACATCTTAAGAGTGTTCCATCTAGACTTTTTCTATACAAAGTATTAGTGACAAGGGTGTGCCTAGAGGTTTTTGGATAAGGGAATTTTTTTGGTTTCTAGATAGGTCAAGTGGTAGGGTATTGTATTGTAGGTAAGTATACATGTCATTGTACCAAGGAGACTCGGGACCAAAAAGGACACATAGTAATTTTTTATTGGAGCCTTATAGGCTGGTATCATCAATTGGAATCTGGTTTCATTACCTGGAATGTCAATCGAAGATGCTTTAGCAGCCATCACATCTACTACTTTGTTAAGAACCCTTGGAACTTAGTCAAATATTATGTAATGAAAAGAAGCACATATTTTGTCCATCAGTTGTCTCTATGGGACACATTTTTTATCTTTGGTCATGTAATCATTGTTGACTTAATTGATATCAAGTGGGAATCACCATAAACTCTCAGGTTCTGTATTCTCCATTATATAGTCATTTTTAATCCCATGATCAGAGCTTCATACTCAACTATGTTATTTGTACATAGAAGATTGAGTTGAAAGTATTTAGGAATTGCATCATTTTGTGGAGTGATGAGTATTATTCCTACTCCTGCACCATGTTTCATATATGATCCATCAAAGAATAACTGCGAGACTTCTATTGTCACTTGTAGTATAAGGATTTATTCATATGGAAACTCAGACGCTATTGGTTGATGATCTAGAATTGGTGCTTCTTCTAGTTGATTAGCAATAACTTTTCTTTTGATAGCCTTCCAATCCACATATTCAATATCAAACTCGCTTAAGATCATGACCCATTTAGTGACTCTTCCAGTTGATGCTTCTTTACTTAGCAAGTATTTTAATAGATCAATGCGTGCAATTAGCTTCATTTGATGACTTAACATATGATGTCTTAGCTTTTGAGAAGAAAATACAACTGCAAGACATGCCTTTTTTACTATTGAATAATTGAGATCATAGCCCACCAACGTTCTACTAATGTAGTAGATGGCCCTTTCCTTGACCTAATCATCATGTTTAGCGAAAAGAACACATAGTGTTGATTCTGTTGCTGATATATATAACAGAAGTGGTTTCCTTGGAATTGGTGGCACCAATATAGGGGATTTTAGTAGACAATCTTTAAAATTTTGAAAATCTTGTTGGCATTGTTCTATCCATACAAAGATTACATCTTTATGTAGTAAGTGTTCTAACAAATGACACTTATCTGCCAGTTGGGCGATGAATCTCCTAAAAGATTGTAATATTCCTTGTAGATCCCATATTTATCTCATATTTGTAGGTGGTGGCATGTCAAGGATGGCCTTAAACCTTTTTTGGATCTACTTCAATTCCTCTGTATGAGATAATGAAACAAAGGAGTTTTTCCAGTAGTAACTCTGAATGCACATTTCTTTGGGTTGAGTTGTACCTTGTATTCTTACATTCTATCAAATATCTAACCCAAATTTTGTAGATGAGTTTCTATGAGTGTTAACTTAGCCAGTATGTCATCGACATAATCTTCCATTATCTTATGAATCATATAATGAAATATTAGTGTCATGGTGCATTGATAGGTGGAACCTGCGCTCTTGAGGCCAAATGGAATCACATTCCAGCAATAAGTACCCCATGCACAAGTAAATGATGTCTTAGGTTGATCTTCTAGTGCAATTTTTATTTGGTTATAACCTGAGAATCCATCCATAAGTGAAAAAATTTGATGTCTTGCTATAAAATCTATGATGATATTGATGTTTGGTAATGGGAAATCATCTTTTGGACATGCTTTGTTCAGGTCCCTGAAGTCTGTGCATATTCGAATCTGACCATAATGTTTTGTAACTGGCACCAAATTTGATATCCAATCCACATAGGGGATGGGTCTTATGAAACCCGTATCTAAAATTTTCTTTAGTTTAGCTTTAACAAGTAGAACAATGTGAGGATGCATCTTTCTTAACCTCAGTTTTACTAGCTTTGTGTTTGGCAAAAGTGGTAGGTGATGTCATATGAGCTTTGGATCTAAACCCGACATGTCAGCATAAGACCAAGCAAAGTTGATCTATTGTTATTTGAAAAAATCAATAAACTATTCTCTTTCCTCAAGTGAAAGGGATTTAGCCAGATAGATGTTCTTAGGGTTCTTTTCATCCCCTAGATTCACTACCTATGTTTCCTCTGCTAGCAATGTTGATTATTCTTCTTTTAAGGGGAGGAGATCCAACTTTCCATCCTCTAGCACCTCAAAGAGGTTTTCACTAGAAAATACGTCCTTTATCTTTACTTTTTCATGGTCAGAAAGTGTCTTTCGGTTTTCACTTACTGACTCTTCTTTTTTTGTTTTTATTTTTACTTTTGCGACTAGAAAGAGGAGCCTCCTCCCCAAAGTATGATGATCTATCTAAGTCAAAGGAGAATCCTATCTTGAGATCTCTTGATGGTATTCCTTCACAAAGCCCCATGAAATATTCAATGGCTTCATCATTTTCAAAAATTTCTACGTTGGGACATCCTTGTTGTTCCTAATCTATTAACTCGGGGTAGACTAAACAAAGGTCAGTGTAGAAGGATGACTCAGTTTGGGAAAATGGAACTATAGTGATAGTTTTGACAAATATGGAATGGGAAGTAGACACAACATCTAAGGAATGGACATCAACATGCTTATCAATATAGGGTTGATCTTCTAGGTTTAGTTGGTCGAACATGTCACTAAGGTTTATGGTACTAGTGAATCATGGAGAATATTCAGGAATAGGTGGTTCAGAGTCATGGAGGGATAACCACTCATAATCATGAGAATCATTCCTTCTATAATGCTCGTTAAGTATTTCAATTTCTACATTGTCCAATAT
Source organism: Thuja plicata (assembly GCA_018584345.1). Lineage (NCBI taxonomy): Eukaryota > Viridiplantae > Streptophyta > Pinopsida > Cupressales > Cupressaceae > Thuja > Thuja plicata. The sequence goes on along the minus strand of MU227587.1, from coordinate 746,903 downwards.
TTATTGATTAAGGGTTATTTGGGAATTTGTGGTTTCCATCTGGTGGAAACAGTTGCTGGTGTATATTGTTGATTGGGTTATGTCCTTTATTTTACCCCTAGTTTGGTTCAACAATTTATTGTCAGTATACTAAAATTTCTTAGATAGCTATGATGGTTTTGGCCTAGCCATATCCTAGTAATCTTTTGTTTCTTTGAATGGGTGGTAAAGAAAATTTGATCAATTTCGGTTGTCTTTCCCCCAGACCAGTTTTTCCATCATATCCATATTGTTGCAGCATAGTATATCCATGTCTATATTGTGTGAAGGTTATTTTTACTATTGGTGTCTCTTGAGGATCTTGATATAACCAAGTATTAATGTCTGGATCAAAGGGATTTTCTTCACTTAGGTCTCCCCATTTAACAAATGTAGTAGGTGGACATCTGAATATCACGGGTTCTAGAGCTTCAGTTGTTTCTATTGGTCTAGGCTTTCCATATGATCTAGGATATAGTGGCACATTGGTGATGGAAAAGGCTTCCTCACAGTGATATTCACCACACCCTTTGTCTTGGATTGATATTTTGACTGCCTTTCTTGGTATATCCTTTGGAATGGAATCAAAATTGGAAGGAATAATAGCTTCATCATTCGATGGTACTTGATTGTCTGCAATTCCTCTTATAGTGTTACAATATTGAAAGGGGTTGGGATCTCCCTCTATGATGATCTATTTTCCTTGATAGGTAAATTTGATACATTTATGGTATGTTAAAGGTAAAGCCTGCATGCCATGTATCCATGGTCTTTCGAGCAACATGGTATATCCTAGTTCAAGGTCTAGGATTTGGAATGGAGGGCTCTTTATCACTGACCTTATCTTGACTGGTAAAATAAGGATACCTTTAGATGATCTTTCTTCTTTGTCATATTCTTTGATATTTATTCTTCTAGCGACATAAATATTGGATTCCAAGTAAGCCAAGGTTTTCACTACATTAAGAGTACACATGTTTAATCCAATCTTGCCAGCAATGAGGACTCGTCGAATCATATGTTTATGCACTTGGAAAATAAAATGCAGGGGATCATTGTGCAGAGGTTTTTATGGTACCACATCATGGTCTATAAATATGGCATGTTTTTTAGCGACAATATAATTGACCATGGTTTGAAAATTTTTTGGAGATATGTCCCGTGGGACAGCTATGTTTTGGAGAACCTGGTCCAAATCTTTCTTATGCTCTAGGGATATGAACAATAGTTCAAAAATGGATATTTGGGTGGGTGTGCACTTGAAATTATCCACCAAACTAGGTTGTGGATTAGATGTTGATGCGGGATTTTCTTGTGTACTCAAAGTAGAAGGAATTACTTGTATAACAACTTTGAAATGATGAGTTGTAACACCACATTTGGCATTATTATCTCTGATAGTGATGGTAGCAACTTGGCTTTCAGTAGGATTTATGTGATTTATTGTACTATCAGAGGTACAATAGGTATAATTAACTTTCTTGGACTAACTACCAGATGCGGAGGCTTTCCGTTTATTATGGTTATGAAATGAATCATTGAAGATGGTATGATCTGTGGCACCCTTGGATTGAGTATTGTTAAAATCAATTATCTCTTGTTTAATTAAGTCTTGTATAGTATTTTTTAATCGATAGAAATTTAATGTCTTATGACCCTTGAGCTGATGATACTCACAAAAATCATTATCATTCCAACAATTAGGTTTTACAAGACCATGTTTGAATTCCCTAATTTTTGGTAAAGTGATCATATTGGCCTGGATCAATTTTTAAATAGTGTTGATTCTATCGATTCTCCTAGTGGGTGTATTCACATTTCAAAAAAGGAAATCATTTTTGGTGTTTCATGTTGGGTTGATTCTAGGATACTTCAGCCATTTGAGCAGTTGGTGTTTGAACTTGAGTATTTTCCTGTAGGCTTTGTATAGAAGGTGTTTGATTTTGCATGGGTGCCCCTTGTAATGAAATCTTTGGTTGAGCATAATTGACCATCTTTACATCAATGACACCATCATTGATGAAATTTTTATTTTTGTTCCACCACTTAGCTTTATCCATCAAATTTTTCATGGTTTTTGTTTGGGTGGGATCCACAAGAATTCCTCTTTTGATCATTTTTTCTCACATCAAATGCCTCATTCTATCAGTTGTTTGAAATTGGGAGTGAGTTGGAGTTTTGTAGTGAAAAACCATGTCTGGGATAAAATTATCAATGAATATGACTATTAGATCTTTCTCAGGCACATCATGTGATTTTTTTGGATGTGTTTCTCCATCTTTGTAAAAATTTAATTAAGGATTCACCTTGTTTATAATTGACATCACAAAGGTCCTTGATGTTGATCTTGCATTCTATTTTGTGATGGAAGTGAGTGATTATTTTAAGCCAATTCATCCCAAGATTGAATACCATGGGGTAAGTAAGAGAACCATTCCATTTCTGATCCTGCTAAACTCTGTGGAAATAGTCACATTAAGTATGTTTTTTCATGTGCGACTTCAATGCAACTAGAAAAAAATTCTTTGATGTGTTCCACATGATTGGTTTTGCCTCTATACTTGTCAAACTTGGGTAACGCAAAATGTGATGTAAATGGAGACATGTGTAGAGAATGATCAAAAGGATATGGGTACAAATCTTCAGTAGTATAGGACTTAGTTTGTCCCTGATTTTGAATATCGATCATTTGAGTTTGCAGGTTTTGCACTTGTTGTACAAGAATGTCATTTTTAGATTGGGGAACATTTCAAGCATTGGATCTTTGTCTCGTAGTTGGTATAAGACTTTTCCTTTGAGTCCCTTGCGTTGGGATGTGCTATCTTATTGGGATTTGGTACTGATTCCCAAACATTTTTTTTTATACTGAGGTATATAGTTTGTCCAAGTTTGTTGTGACTATTGTTGTTGAGCCCTTTGTTGGAATAATGATCGAGCCCTTAGAGGATGTTGACTATATGTTGGACCTATAGAGAGTGATCTAAGTTGTTGTAAAGAATCATATCCAAGGCTAGTAGGGATAGATTACAATGTCTAGGTAGTGACGAATGAGTTATAGCTCATTTGACATGTTGATGAAACAGAATGCGCACTTTATGTGAGAGGAAATGAGGTAGGTGCCTGAGAGGAGTCAAAAACCATGGATACACTCATTTGGGAACCCATCACATTTTGAGTGGAAGATGAACTAGCTTGAGTGGACAAGCTAGTTTGTGTAGACACAATTTGTGTTGATGTTGATAATGGTATGGACAAGGTTTGAGACACCACATGATTAATTTGAGAGTTTTTAGTTATATTTCATCCTGCTAGTGGATTTTAGGCCAGATTGTGGATACATTGAATCCAACGAGAAGTTTGACTCCTTTGTTGATTAATATTGTTAGGAATCTCAAATGGTTTCTTTCTACTACAAAATATACCACTTGCACAGAATAGGCATCTTGTTGCATGTCTTCTAGCTCTTCATTTGTAATGTCTTGAAAGATAGTTGGCCTTTGGGAATCACGTGGAAGTGTAGGTACATTGTATGTGTATAACGAGGGATCACTATGTTTGAATGGTTCAATCTATGGTTCTTCTTCCCATGGTGGAAATAGGTTAACATATGATTCATCTTGTTGGTGCCCAGCCTTTAACTTAGTATAAGGCCCTTGATAAGGTGTAAACAATATGGTATTTTCTAGGTTATAATAAGACAAGTGATATGAAGCAAAAAAATGGACCAACTATCTAAGAGATTTTAAGTTCCTATCTAATAATGGTAATTATAAGAACAAAATTCAACTTTTATTGATCTCATATGTTGACGAGGATACGATCTGACTCTTTTCTTAGATGAGAAAAAGTCATTGAAAACATATTGATTTTGAGATAGTGAGATCAAGATAGTCTATCCTGAACTATTGAATTAAAAATGTCAAATAAAATCAGAAACTAACTAAGAAAGAGGATCCTAAAGGTTTGAGACTTCACTAGATCTTTTTTTTACAACCTATAAAACACAGTGACTTTCACATTAGACGAAGATCTTTTCCAAGTTTCATACTGATAGCATGAGTTGTTTTGGTAAATGAATCAAGGTTGTTTTTCTGACAAATTTGTAGAAGATCACATAGATTCTGACCAGATGACTTAAAAATTGTTAAAAATAGGTCAAAAGGGTTTCTAGATAGATTTTCAAGATTTCAGTACAAGTGAAAACTTGTACGAGTATACCCAGTAGGTGATATGAGAAACTAGGTTATTTGTATTGGGTTGCATACGATAGTTGGCAACAAGTAAAAATTGACATAAAAATTCACATTCCTGTACGAGCATTCTCATCGGGTGATATGAGCATTCTCACTAACTCATATGAGTAAACAGGTTCAGGATCCTGACTCGTATGATTCGGGATGAAAAATGGTATGAGTAATCATTGTTTATCATGAGAAACTATTTTTTTTATGCTCAACTTGTAGTTTTCAGTCTTCAATTTGATTTTTGATAGTTTTGGTTTCACAAACACAAAAAACATGCTTTCAAAATGAAAGACCCAAACACATGGTAACCCTAAGGAAGTTGGCTTTAGTAAGAAAATCCTCGCTCACAAACTTAGGTACACACCCAAGAGCTAATCATAATACGACCATCACCAACCACGCAATGGGTATAACAATATCGTATTATCTAACTCCAAGAACTAATGGGGGCATGATATGGTGAGTTTCTTGGGGAAGTTATTATCTACCTCACACTTAGATTATCCTCTTTCAGAGGTAAACCAAGTGGTTACTGGTAGAAGGTTTTTAATTTGAGCTTCCATTCATAATCATCTCATGTAGTCTCGCACAAGGAAAGATTGAGGCATATAGCCCTATGAGTACCTAGATGTGTGTAGTCTTGCAAGCAATATTTAAGTGGCTCTACTCTACACAACATCCAAGCATGTCCAAGGAATGATCATCACTGTTCCAAGGACAAAACCGATTAAGTCTTCCAATATTTTAATCTCAAGGAAGTGTCTTGATTATAGTGAGGTGGAAGAGTTGGCATATACTTGTACTCACTTGGGTCATTCCCGAGAGATTTTTTCCTCAACTGGAAGAACCCTCTACAAGGTGAATATAGAATAGACAAATAACAACCATGCCTCTAGATTTCCAATCATCCCTGAAAGGGTGAGAGCATAATATCCTAATATCATAATCATTTCAAACACATCAAACATAAGTTATTTTTAAGATGTCTTGCATGTGAGGTTCCTATAAATCAATTAATGCAAAACAAAAAATCAAATTTTTGGTCGATTTCATCTTAGGCAACCTACATTCACAATCGTCAGCAATTTCTATTTTTTCTTCTTTTTCAAGCGTCTTGCAAGAAAGTGTTTCGTAATGAGAATCTTTTTCAAACATCTTGCAGACCACTGTTAGGCTGTAAAAATCCAAAAATAGTAAACAATAAATGTCCAAATGTCATAAAACCAAAGGTAAAACTTCTATTATTTAAAGATCAGAATGACAAAAATTTGTACGAGTAGCCCTGGGTTATCATACAAGTATATAGGGGCTCCCATATGAGTTTCAATTATGTCTCATACTGCAATGTGAGAAAACTCATACGATTCTAGTTAGTTAAAGTGTGACACAGATCCCGAGATCCAAAAAAAAGAATAATAAATCAGAAAAAAAACAAAAATGAAATCTTGATCGTACGGCTGAGACTGAGGAAACCTTTTGGTCATATGCAATCGATATTTGGTCTGTAATTTCATGTCGAGTTCACTAAATGTAGACAGGCCTAGGTTCTACACACTTAATCAAGAGAGGTTAGTAGCATCGATTCGAAATGCAATCAATAAAATAACTACTAATAACAAGTCTATCAACAATAAACTAACAAACATCACAAAGGAAGACAAATAAATGCAAACCCCAATGCTTGAAGCTTCTATTTCTTCTCTCTACTCCTAAAATGCTATGTGGATGGTGCTCATTATTGGCATTGGAACCATTTATGACTTGGGAGCATCGAGAAAATGAGATAAAAATGATAATGCTTCATACAAAAAACCTGCATAGTAATTGTTCACAAAGTTGGAGATTTCAGAGATCCTTGAATGGTTGCAAAGGATTGATTTTATAAAATATGGAAATGATTTGGACAGATGAGATTGATCTGAGAAACTTGAAATCGACGGTTGAGATCAATAAGAACTGAAGAAGAAATCAGTAAACTCCTCTTAACTAAAGAGAAGAGGGAATGGTTTAGTCAATTGAAGAGTTGATTCTGAGTTATCTTTTTGAACTAGAGAGAAGATGGAATGATTTATGCAATCACATAGATTGAACATGAGTTTCCTTTTTGAATTGGAGAGAAGATGGAGCAATTCATGCAATTACAAAGATTGATCATGAGTTCCCTTTTTGGAACTAGAGAGAAGATTGAATGATTATTTATTTAATTTTAGAAATAAAAATACTCATTAATGAGATATTTGAATTCTATTTTGGTTTAAATTAGAATTTAAGAGTGAAATTAAATTAACTTAAAGAAATTAATTTAATTAGAAGAATAATTAATAAGTTTAAATATTTGAATTTAAACTTTAGGAAATTGAATTTAATTAACTAATAAAGATTATTTAATTAAGGTTTATTAATTTAATAAATTTAATTATTTAATTAATTTTGGAGAAATGATTAGATTTAGAGAAATAGATGATTAACTAATGATTAGAAAACCATTAATTAATAGAGGAAAATTAGTAATTAAATGCAAGGTCGTAAGTTTGTCCATTTTAGGGTGTCTACAATTTTTAGGGATCCCACCCATCCAAGGACACTTCCCCAAACTCATGCAAGTAAATAATATTGACAAAAACTTGAGTTTTTCTAGGTTTTATATGTTGTTGTTATGACTCCCATAGTCACCTTCACAGGGACAGTCATAAAAAGAGACTTGTTCACCACTCACCATAGCTTCTCTCAAGGTAAGATCATGAGGTTAGGGTCCCTACTCAACCTACTTATTTTCCTCAAACTCGTACCCTTGATTTCTTCATGTCCATTCACACATGCAAGCTGAAAACTACCACTGTTATGACTAATACACAAGAGATATCAGTCATTCTTCATACCAAAACCATAGTAAACCCTCTCCTAATGCCAGGAGCATGTAGGAAAATGAAATATACATAAAAAATACCAAAATAATTTTTTTTAGAAATTTTCACCATTTTTTTAACTGAGTTATAGAAATTTTTGCAATTTTTCCCATGAGCATAAAAAAATGTAGAAATTTCATTTTCCATGGTTACAAAAATTGCCCTACAAAAATTGCTATAACTCGGCTAAAACTCCATGGAATTAAACAAAACTAGGTTCATATGAAAGTATATTAGAAGATATTTCAATCTGAATCAGTTTCTTTTAATGGGAATGAAGAAAAGAAGCCCAAATCGAGCCAATATCATACTAATAACATACAGAAATGCATAAAAAATAGATAAATTTTATTGGAATCACACTTTAAATCTTGATAAAAAAATTCATACAAATGGAGCCCAAAATGCTTATTTAAGTCAAAAATCATCATATGTAACTAATCCTGCCTTCATATGACTTTTCACCCCCCTTTCTTTATTTATTTTTTCTCTTTTTCCACATGTTGACAAAAATTGCATGACAACTTATTTTTTCTCTTTTTCCACATGTTGACAAAAATTGCATGACAACTTGTTTTTTATAATTTTAGAGCAACGTTTGCATCTTTTTGCCAATAGGATTAAAACGTGGAATAATAATAATAGATGGTCTAAAATAACCTAAGAAGACCTTATTAGGAAAAATTAAGACAAAATTAATCAGAAATCCTATTTTTCCTATATGAGGCCTAATAGGACGTAGAGGTGCCCTACACCAATTAGAAATGACACCATTATATGGATGTGTAAGGTTGCAAGTTTAATACATTGATTTAATGTTATATGTTGTTCCAAAAGGTCAAGATTAATCAATACTAATAAAAAATAGTAGATACTCATGTATTTATGTTTTCTCGTGTCCTCATGTACAAATACATCATATATCATAAATATATAAATGATATCAAAATCCTAGATACAAAACTTTTAAATTTGGGTATGATATTTGTGGTCCTTAATGTATAGCTCCAACCACTGGTACTCTCGATGACACCTACATTGAAATAGTGTAAAAATATAAGTATTAGAGAAATAATAGTAACTAAATGGTGAGACAAACAATTAAAGTAAGATATAATCCAAAGCAAAGTAGAGGAATCTCATACACCCATCATATTTGTAATCCCCACATTCCCAAGGGATGAGAACATTAAGTTTATTGAGAAAAAAACATGTTTATAAACAAAAAAACATTATGAATATGATGAGCCTATGTACAATGAACTTTACCGTCATTTTGCATGATCTAATCAAATATGTCTGAAACTTCTCTACATCTATCATATTTGTATCTAACTACACTTACAATCCATGAGAGAACCAAGTTTATTGACCAAAAATAATGAAGAAGTAAACATAATGAGAATAATGAATCAAAACATAATAAACGTAATAAACCTTACTGTCATTTTGTATGACCTAGTCAACTATTCTTGAAGGGTCATCTCTCTACTTGAGGGTATCCAATATTGCTTCATGGTCAACATTACTATTATCCAAAGTTCTTTTGTCTTTGGTTTTCCTTAATTCTTTAAAAACTTAACATTTTTTTCTATAACAGGGTGTGAATACATGATAATGGTTTTGTGCTTCTCGTAGTCTTCAAATGTAGGTATGCCATTCTTTCTAATAATGTATGTTCGCAGCCATGTTCCCACAACAAAAAATGAACCAGCAGGATACATGAACCCATCATCATCTATCATCAATTGTGCTAGATTTTTCTTTCCTTATACACACTGTGCTAACTAGTAATACGATCTCTCATCATTCCCCTATGGTGTAACCAATGCAAAAACATGTCCTAGTTGTAGAAGATTTGAAAGATGGTTGTACTCAACTGAACTTTTCATTTCATCATTTCTTAGGGAAATTATTTAAGATAAAGGAGTTAGATACTATGGAACCCATGCATCCACCCACTCACTTGACTCACACTAATCCCAATCACACTGAAAAACACCTAGGACAAAATCAAGCCAACTCTCATGTCCAAATGGTACATGTACTTGTATCTAAGCTTCAAAATGAATGCATCTTTGAAGAATATCTAAGTGCCTGACAATCTAATTTGTCTCCTATTGTTCCCTCCTCAACCAGCCAAAAGAGTTTGTGTACTATTGAATCAAGAGTCCCCCATATGACAAAGTTGAACTACACCAATCCACAATAGAACAAGCATCACAAAGTTCTACAGCTAAAATCCTCAATTCCTCCTTAACTAGATATCTCTTCACACACACACCTTATCCTTTATTCTCCCCTTTCCCATGCCATGTTAGAATAACTGAGAGGGGGGGGGTGAATCAGTTAGAATTAGTTTCCTCACAAATTATCCTACAGTCCCAAATTCCTCCAGATGTATATCAAAACAAATTCAAACATATAATTCAACTCGGTGAAAATGTATTGTATAATCTCAAACTTTCATCAATTGTGTTTATCGAGTATCACTAAATTAATATTATGATTACCGATCTAGGTAAATAAAGTAAAGTGTAAAGTAAAATAACAATCCACAACATTCATGCACATTAACACAGATTTTTAATGTGGAAACCCTGCTAAGGGAAAAACCACCTGGGACCGGTAACCCAAAATATTTTCACTCTTCTGAAGTGAGCTTAGTGAAGAGCCAACCCTATTAAAGGTTACAATGCACACTGTTAAATGTGACCTGGTTCAAGTATTTGAAACTAACAGTTCTCTCTTGACCATGCATTCACTATGGGGTCAACAAGAAAACACTCAACATTCTCTGAATGTTATAATAAAGACTTTCAATGTCCTAATCGGTTAAGATATTTATCTGTAACAATGGTTAAGTTGATATAGTAATGATATGATTCAAATACAACTCTAATTTTTCATTATTCATATCTATGCTAAGTACATAATGTACACACAAAAGTAGTGCACTTCTATGAATCCTTACATGTAAGGAAACTCAAGAATGAGCCCTCACAAATCGATCCATAGCTCTTTATGCATGGAGTTGCAAGATTTGTAAAATTGCTCTCAGCTAGAGCTATAAACTCATGACCTTGCC
>MU227587.1:711741-736547 GCA_018584345.1 Thuja plicata | reverse complement strand
TGAGATGAAATGGACCATTGAGATTAAGAGGCAAAAGTCTTAATCAAGGGTGGAGAAAAATGGAAGCTTGATCCATGTGCACAAGATTCCTCCAATAAGAAAATTAGAGTTGACTTTTGTGTCCATATAAGACAAAAAGTGTTTTTTCCCTTTATAAAATAAGAATAATGCTTTATTTGTGCAACATAGGATAAGAAGAAAAGTGAGGATTTTTTATTTAAATAAAAGAGGAGGAAATTCCTTTTTAATTAAATAAAGGCTTAGGATAAAGTGATTTTATTATCTAATTAAAAGAGATTTTTAATTAATTAAAAGAGAGCATGTTCTCTTAATTAAATAATATTTTTATTTTTATTTTTTTCTCTTTTAAATTAAATAAGGCTCAAACCTTAGGAAATATTGAATTGATTATGGTTTGATTAAGGAAATTGATATAATTGATATTGTTGATATTTGAAAATATTGGTTCAGGGATTTGATAAATTGAGAAATGGAGCCCAAAGTCTAGGCGACCATTTTAGGGTGCATACACATAATACCTCTGATCAATTTTTTCACTTCAGTTCATCTCATACTTCATACTTGTTTTTCTCAGTAATTCTCTTTCCTCTATCGCTCAGTTATGTCTGCAAAAAATGCTCGGTTCTGTCTTTAACCAGTTTGATCATTCATGCATAAATTCGCATGTATGTGCATCAGGTGTGTTTCAAAATGAATCTCTTATCTCTTATAGACATCATAGCTCATTTAATTTCATCCTTAAGATCTTGCCGCTTAATCTCCATCATTAATTTTCCCGCTTGATCCATCCTCGACAGTTGTGTTAAAAACACGTTTCAATCATTATCGTCTGATCTTCCTTGAATTTTCATGATCATTTGATCAAAATAACAAACTTTATCTTTTACCTTGAAATCATTAATTTCCAGCTCAACATCCTAGTCGGCCTCAATTTAAATTAACTACTCAGTCTTAGTGTTAACCATGTTGTGTCGACAATCCCTAGCTCGGTTATCACTGTGCTCAGTATACACTATGTTTACTCGATGTATGTTGTCTCTCAGTGGATACAAAACTCTTCATTTACTGACCACATAAACACTGTTTGTCCCAGATCTCCAATTCACAACAAATGTTTTCCATCATAATAATATTCAAATATGTTGACATCAATGACAATACAATAACTGATAATGTTAATCATCATATATGTAACTTGGTTTGAATATTAACAAATGACTTCAAACATACAATCATTTGTATTTCATCAATCTCTCCCTTTGGCATTGATGGCAACACAATATGAAATATGCAATATAAAATACCATACAACAAATACCAAACATTTTATTCTACAACTTCAATAATTATGTAGCTCTCCTTAGCTTGAATATAAATTGTGCCAGTATAAAAACTCACCATGCAGTTTTCAATTTTCTGTTCTTGAATCTCTCTGTAGATTAGATATGTCTCTCCCTTTCTCTTTTCTCCCTTTAGTGGATAGGTATTTCATTGATTATTTATCTCCCTTTATATTTCACCGATCAACTCTCTCCCTTTGACAACAATGCCAAAAAGAAATATGTAGCTTGTCAGTAGCCATATAAAATATCTCTGATTTTCAGTGCAGTAAGTACCTTTCAGTGTACTAATATCTTTGTGTCAATACAGTTCATCTTTGCATCAACATGATTGATATTCTGATTTCATGTAGGTTGATGCAACCTCCTAATCAGCTTAGTTACCAATAGACAAGGGACGGACCCCTAGTCTACCTCTCAAGTACTCAAATGTATCCTTTGGCAAGGGTTTTGTAAATATGTCTGCAATTTGTTCTTTCGATTGTACATATTCCAGTATGACAAGCGTGTTTCTTTGAAGAGTCACATGATGAAACAACAAGGTTAGTTATGAATTCTAAAATTTGGCTAAGTCAGGATTTTTTTTTTAAATCCTCCAAAATCCAGATTTTGCATTTTAACTCCTAGAGATCTGAAACCACTCTCAAAAATCCTAAAAGGGTATATTTAAATGTTAAATTTTAAATATTTCAATTTTCTTTAGAAGCTAAGAATTGCAAAATATTTTAAAATTTCAATTGAGGCAATAACTAGGCGATTGCAAAATAGAATTGTCAATTATGAAATATCTTTGTCGATTGAGAAATACTTCTGTCAATTGCAAAATAACTCTGTCAATTGCGAAAACCTACAAATAGATTAGTTGCAAAATTACTTTAGTGATTACAAAATAACCTAGATTAATTACTTTAATAAACATTACAATTGTGAAATACGTTTAGCGATTGCAAAATTTCTCTTTCAATTACGAAATAACAGAAAACCCCCTAGAACAAATAAATAAAATAAATGATAAAACCTTAGTCGTACGGCTGAGACCGAGGGATTCTGTTGGTTGTCTGGAATTTATTATCGGGTTGTAATTTTACGTCGGGTTCCCTAAAATGTATGGGGTAAAATATGCACAAGCTCAAATAGAGGGTTAATAGCACCAAACTAATCAAAGAACAAACTAATAATCAACCTAAAGCCCCACAAACAACACAAATGAAATCTAATCTATTGGAAACCAAATAATAAATTATGCACAAACCAATAGTTAATTCAAGCCTCTATTGCTTCTCTCTTCTCCTTCTGAAACATCATTTTGATGGTGCTTAGAATTGACGCTTGGAAACGTTTATGACTTGGGAGATTCAAGAAATTGATAAAATGATGGATGTTGAAGTTGATCACAATTAGCTCAAAAACCTGCATAAATATTATACTCTCCAAAATCGTGATTGTGCTCTCAAAAATTATGATGATTCAAATGGGTTTGAAGAGGGGTTTATATAGAGATTTCAAACTGATCGACGATTGAGATTGATTCTATGAAAGCAGATTGAACGGACAGGATAATTAGAGATGGAGTGAAGATGAACAAACTCCTATTTTGAGGAAAAGAAGAATGAAGATAATATAAATCAATTTGGAAAAAATCTGTTTCCAAAAAGAAGTTGATTTTTTAATTAAAAACATGATTTTGAATTTTGCAATTTTGAGGATAATTAAATGTTTTTATTGATTTAAAGCTCTTTTTTATTTTCAAAATTCTTAATTACTCATGAAATTGTTTTTCTCTAATTTTTGGAAGTTTTAAGAATTAAAATTGAATAAAATTTTGATTTAGAAGAAAGAAGAATTAATTCTAAATTAAATGAAATTAGTTAGAAATGAAAATAAATTAATTTTGGTTATTAATTTAATTGAGAAACAATAATTAGCTAATTTAAATAATTATTGATAATTATTTAAACTATGGGAATTTAGAAATTGAATTTGATTAATTGATAAATACCAATTAATTAAGGTGAAATTAATTAAATAAGATTGATTATAATTAATATTAAGAAAAGCTTAAGTGATCAAAAGATAAGGATATAGTAGAATTAAGGCAAATAATTAAACAATTAAATAACTATTTAATTAATAGAAGAATAATTAGTAGTTAAATGTGAACTCGCAAGTCTGCCCATTTTTGGGTGTCTACACTATCATTGATTGATTGAATACTTAGAAAAAACCTTCAGTAATAACCTTTATCACTGGTATAATGGAATCAATCAACCTAGAAGACTTTTTTTCAGTAACGACAACACTACAAAAATCATCACGTGATCTAGGATATGATCATCTTCATCATATGCCAACAAATAACACATCTTACGGGTCCTAAGGGCTCATAAGAGGTCCTAAGACTGCTCAACACCCCTTATGACCCCTAAGAATACATCTTAGGGGTCCTAAGGGTTCATAAGGGGTTGTAGGACCCCTTATGACCCATAGGACCACTTATGATCTGTTAAGATCCCTAAGAATACATATTATGGCTCATAAGGGGTCATAAGAGGTGTTATGACACATTAATGTGTCCTAGGACCCCTTATGACCCCTTAAGACCCCTAATAATACATCTTAGGGGTCATAAGGGGTCTTAAGGGTGACTACAACCCCTTATAATCCCTTAAGACCCCTAATAATATAGCTTAGGGGTCCTAAGACACATAAATGTGTCCTAGGACCCCTTATGACCCCTTATGGCTCCTAAGAATACATCTTATAGGTCACAAGGGGTCATATGGGGTCCTAGGACACATTAATTGTCCTAGGACCCCTTATGGCCCCTTAGGACCCCTAAGAATACATTCATAAGGGGTCTTAAGGGATCCTACAACCCCTTATGACCCCTTAAGACCCCTTAGGACCCCTTAGGAACCCTAATAATACATATTAGGGGTCGTTAGGGGTCATAAGGGGTCTTAAGTAGTCCTGGGACTCCTAAGAATACATATTAGGGGTTGTTATGGGTCATAATGTGTCCTAAGGGGTCCTAAGACCCCGTATGACCCCTAAAAATACATCTTAGGGGTCCACAACATTTATAAGGGGTCCAAGGACCCCTTAACACCTTTTATTACCTCTAAAAATACATATTAGGGGTGCTAGGACCCCTTAAGATGGATTATGATCCCCAAGACCCCTTATGACCCCTAAGAATACAACTTATGGGTCATAATATGCCATAAGGGGTCCCACAACCCCTTGAAACCTCTTAAGGGGTCATAAGGGGTCCAAGAACACATTAATCCCCCCTTAAAATTCCTTATGATGCTTAGGAACCTTGCGGATACATCTTATGGGTCATAAGGGGTCCTACGACACATTAATGTGTCCTAGGACCCCCTATAACCCCTTAGGACACCTAATAATATATCTTAGGGGTCATAAAGGGTCTTAAGGGGTCCTACGACCCCTTATAAACCCTTCAGACCCTTAGGAATACATCTTATGGGTCCTAAGGGGTCATAAGGGGTCATTGGCCTTTTTATAATATTGACTCAAACCCTCACAAGACCTCTCTATCACCAACAGTTGAAAAAACCTAAATAAAAGAACAACAGTTTGATCTTTGAGTTTTATAGGTTCATCTCCCCGTGACAAATTTTCAATGAACATGTTTTTGGTGTTTTATGAATATGAAAGGGTATGCTCTTAACCAGAGAGTAGTAGAGGCACCTAATGAATGTTCATCACCATGAGACATCTACGAACCGACATAAAATTCAAATATTTAAATGTAAAATCTATTTCTGTGCATTAATCCCTAGGACCATGGAAATCAAACATAGTATAAAACTATCAAAAAGGGGGGAATTCTTCTAAACATTGTGAATAAAAGAGGAAAGAACAAATAGTGATTCACAGATCACCTTATAATCACTGACTCTACAAACATAGTTTGAGTACCTGTAATTAATGCATCCCATTCATCTCTTATTCAGTAATTTAACAGTAAAACTACAAGAAACTAATGAACAATAATCATAATTCAAATTTTGTGTCACACTCAGTTGTCACAACAACAGGGGGAAAATTGAGTTAAAATTGTTGATCCCCATAAAATAATCAACATATATATAAATATTTCCTTCATCTTCTATGACAGTTATAGCAATAGTTCTTGAAAATTAACTAAAATAATCTCATGACAGATGTCAATATCAGAAAAGAGTAAAAATAGAAAAATAAATATGCTAAAAGATATACATTCTTTACATATCCCTCTTTATCAATCGATATATCTATGGAGGCCTTGTTTCTTTTATTCTCTGGACATTTTTGCAAAGTCATCTGGATTATATATGGCAAGTTATTGCTAACTCTTAGCTTCAAAATCTCCTTTTCACTAACACACGCAACCTAGCGACTAGTTGTTAACAGCTTAGTCCCCAAATCTATAGTATTTTTTGTTACATAAACTAACCACTGTGACCTATAGATAACCCTTCACCTTAAACTATCAGCTACATGGAATGTACTTGCCAACTCTAGGCTTGATACATTGATTGTTCATAGGTTCCACTTTTTGAAGTTTCGGGAATTGCACTTCCTCCCTCCATTTTCTGACAATTTATCTTCTCTATTCTTCAGAACACCTATGATTTCAAACTATGTGGGTCCCAATCTTCTCTTCAAAAATTCAGGAATTCCCTTATTAGGCTTCCATTCCTGATCACTTTTAAGATTTCTATTTAGTAAATATCAAAAGTCAATCTCCACAAGTTCCATTTTTTGGAATTTTAGGAATTGTACTTCCTCCCTCCATTTCTGATGATTTTTCTTCCTCTGTCTCACAAGCTTCCCTTAATAATTTCAGGAATTCCCTTACTATGCCTTCATTCCTAATTCAGGAATCCCTTACTATGCTTCCATTCTCGATTCGTATCCAAATCCTAAATTTTTGATGGGCAGCCAGTTCTTGAAAATCCCAACATTAAGAGACTTAAGCATAAGAATGAAAATTTTAATAATTTTAAAAGGGGACAAGATTTTTACAAAAAAGGGGCCTTAAGGGGTCCTACAACCCCTGAAGACCCCTAATAATACATCTTAGTAATCCTAATCTTTCATAAGGGGTCCTAGAACACATTAATGTATCCTTGGACCCCTTATTACCCCTTAGGACCCCTAAGCATACATCTTAGAGAGAGAGAGAGAGAGAGAGAGAGACCCGATGTCATAAACTTAAAAAAAAAGACATTATATATATATATATATAATATATAATATATAATATATTATTAAAATTTATTAAATAATATATTTTATATTATATTATATATAATATACCATATATTATAGTAGTATAAAATTATAATTTATTATATTGTTATCATATATATATATATATTAATTTATTCAAACATATCAGGTATGGGATAGTTATCATGTACTCGATACCTCTGACACAACTAGGATTTGCTTCAGGATTTACCTTGGGTTTTGACTTTGGGATTCCAAACCTACATGGTCAACCAAAAAAATGTGTTTTCTATATTTTCTCCGATCTCTAGACTTTGACCATGTAACTAACGACTTTTTTCCACCCAAATTTAATGAAATGAAAAGGGTTTCTTAAGGAGGTTCTCAGGTTTCCATCAATATGATTGTTGTTAAATTTTGAGTTGAATAAGTAATTATTAGTTTTTTTTTAAATTGAGTTCCCTCTAAAGTCTTGATAGAAGAAGAACTATAACTTTCAAATGGTATAACATTTTTGAAATCCAAAATATACGTCACAGTATAACAAGAGATTTTATTATCTGGAAAAGTTGTAGCAGAAATACCATAGTTAATTATTTTCTTGGAAAAAAATTACAAAAAAATATGCTTCACATCTGGACATGAGTCTACTACTTATATCTAGAATCTTGTAAAAAAATATTATCATTTGATTGTGTTTAATGTGGTCAGACATACACCTACTTCTTATATTTTTCTTGAAATTTTTGTACTACTGCATTGAAATTTGAAATTTTACCCATATAGAATTCTTTTTTTTCAAAAAAGGGCTAGTCTCTTAGAAACTACATTCAATTTTCTACAGATTCTCTTCTAGCATATTTTTGATACAAGAATGATAAATAGTTCAAATTTTTACGTCAACTTGCCTAACCTTGATTTTCTAAATTTTTGATGCCACTTAAGGGTCTAGTTTGGCACACCATGATCCTATACATACCCCTTTCCATTCATTTCATTTTCACTTTTCTATTATTTTTATATTTTTCTTGTTCAATTCATTTCCAATTATCTATCCACATTTAATTTTCAAATTTCTAAACCTGTATTGGCTCTTTCTTATCCTAACTATTTGTTTGGATTCCTTAACATTCAATTCACTTTCTCTTTTATATTCTTTCTATATTATCATTATCGTTCAATTATTTCTTGGTATCTATCCTTTCTATTATTTCCTTCTTCTTCATTTTTATTTTAGATACTTGAATATTTACAAGCTTTGCGTGCTATGGTCTTTTGTTAGTATTTAAAGGCACTAAGAGGGGGGCATGAATCAGTGCACCCAAAAAACTGAAACACTTCTTCAAAATCTTCCACAACAACCAACATGCAAAAGAGAATATTACATAGAAGCTAAGAAAATAAACCATTCACACAAAGTAAACTCAAGACACAAGAATTTTCCCATGGAAAACCTTTTTTGAGGGACAAAACCACCTGTGAGGTGATACCCACAAATTTCACTAGTCCACCAAAGAAAGCTTCACTGTTAGGAGCAATTACCAAAACCCTGCTAAGGGAATACCCGGTTAAGAGTATCTTTAGCCCGGTTATAAGCTAATATAAGTCATGTTAAGAATTTCCCTATTAAGGGATTACAAACTCCATTTGAGAGTCACTGGGTTATAGGATTTATACTTCATTTCTTGTTAGGGATCCTTCTCACCCTTTTAGGAGTGACCTTGTCAAAGGATTTTACCTATAAGGCTTGCCTTGAGATAGACCCAAGAGTAAATGATCTAATTATGCCACTTATCATCTGATAAATTTGCTTCAATTTTGATTGTAACACCACCTTAAACATCAACTCTCCTTTCTTCAACTTTACACAATCACAATTACTTAGCGCATCATCACATCATTCACTAAAACTCAATTTCATCCTTATTTTATAACAACTTATCCAAGTCAGCCTTTTCCCTAAAATGTTTTACCCAGTGACATAAAAATCAAGTCTAATTGCACCAAAATCCAATGGTTAACTCAATAAATTCAACACAATATAAATCATGTTGTAAACAATCATTTATAAATATTAAATTGACCGGTTAGCTGATCTAATCAAACTCACTTTGTCTATCTCTTGTTCTTCCTGCCAGTGTCAATTCAATCTTTAATAACTTGCTCAATTCTTCAATCTAACTGTTGTGGTCACAGATATAGCTAGATATGCCTCTGTAGAAGATAAATGCATTATCATACACCTTAATTTTATCTCTAACTCCAAATTTGGTCGCATGTTTCTCACATACTTTCATCTTCTCGATTGACTGAACACTTAATTATTTCTCCAATTAGATCCTTCAACACCATCGGTAAAACTGATCTCATGCCTCCAATAGATCATGTTTCCAAAAATGACACCACCAAAATACAATCTCATGATCTAAACTCAAATCACCTTCATCAAATGCTAACAACCCCTCCTTGTGAATTGATGGAAACACTTCAAAAAATAAACAAAAATTTAGTAATTGTCTAACTACCGCATAAATGAAAAACACATTACATTGCAAAGAAGTAAACTAATTTCCGATAGTTGAATAGCTACACCTAGGAATTACAAACATGTATACTACTCCCCTTGACCATTACATTGCATTTTTCATGGACTTCACCAAATTTCATCCTTATACACTACTCCCCCTTTGACAAAATGACAAAGGTATTACAAAAAGTGTCAAAATTTTATTTATGTAAGAGTAGCAACACCTAATTACATTCTACTAAAAAACATCATTGAAGTTACCCTTCAAAATCTGTAGATCATTGTCCCTAGTTTTCAGTAAATTCTCCACAATGACTATCTGTCCACTTAACAAAAATGTTGATTCCTCTAAACCATCAACTGTGCACACATATGGAAACACCAGGGCCTTCTCAGCCTCCATCACACCATGTTAAAAAATGTCTAATTTGGGAATCAACAAACTCTGTAACTCCATCAAGTTAGTTATCCTCTTGTCTTGCTCATTCCTATTTGATTTCAACTTGTTTATATTTCTAACCTTAGAATCAAATTTAGTAGAAGGCTCACGTATAGGATCAAAATTTGAAACAAGTAATGTAAGCTCCTATTGAGGTTCACATTTTTCCCTCACTAAATCTTTTGAGAACTGGAAAAAGTCAAAGATTGATTTTAGAATCTTACCACCTTCACTTAATTCATCCTTTAACTGATTGACAAACAAAGTAAGTTTTTTTTTTGTCTATGACAATTGACTGTGCTAACTTCTATGATCTCTTCTTCTCATATTTCATCTCTTCTCTCAAAATTGTAGCATCCTCTAAAATTTTCATTTCCTCATCGATAGTAGTGACCAAATAGGCTAGTTTCTCTATGGGTGTGGCAGTCTCATCATAGTTCACATTTCTTAATAAATCTGAAAGTAAATCTATGGTATTGAGAATTACATGTGCTTCTTGCTGCATCCCTTTCTATTTAGCATTTGACTTGATCTCCATAGAAAATTCTATCGTCTCCTTGGGGTTCATAGTGCTTAATTCACTATGTCCCTTAATCAATATATCATTTACATCAATGCTTAACTTGGAATGAGAGGAAGGTGTTACCTTTTCTTGATTTGGTTCCTTCTCTATAGTTTCCTCCTTATGTTACTATTTACCTTGTATGTTAGCATCTGTAGCCTCCTTTTCTTTTACTTGATCTTACTACTGATCATTTGTAGAAACTCTATCTTGTGTATCATCATTCACATCCTGAACTGTACCTATGTTTACTACATCTTCTTCCTTTTTTTCCTCATGTGCATCTTGTTTCTCATGTGATTCTCGTTGATCTTGTGAATCCATGTGCTCATCCTGTATCTCCATGGTATGGATATCACCTTTATTGTCCATCTCATCTCTGATTTCCTCAAGTGAGATCTTCACACCATCAATAGTAAATCCCTCATCAGATTGAGTCACCACTGGATCAATCCCTTTTTCTTTCATTGATTCCTCTTGAATGTCCATATGAATTTATTCACTGTTATCCTTCACTAAACCTAAATGTCTTCTTATATTCTTCTTTGTTTCATCCTAAACTGATTGGGTCTCCCAAACTAATAACTTTTTAACTCTCGTTCTTGATCTGAATAAAGGTCTTACCTCTTTGATCTTATCATCTATTTCTTTCTCAGATGAGTCAGGTAATATGCTAAGAAAATTATACTTTTCTATCTCCTTGTCCTTAACAAGTGCTACATTCCATCTTGCACCAATTTTATCATATAAAACTTTAGGAATTTTTCCTTGCAGTCGGATTAATACTTGACTTATCCTATTCATTCTTGCAACTACATCATCATAAAATTTCTTCTAATCTCCCTCATCAAGTAAGTGATAATACTTTTAACTCCAATAAGTATCCCATATTTACTAACATTTTGAATGATTGAATTGACAGAATTTGCCTTACCCGATTCAGACTTAACAGTGTTAATAGTAGGGAAACTACCACCTTTGATTTCTTTCCTTTTTTCCTCGAGTTTCTTCTACTCTTTCTCAGATTTTATCTCTTCACTTTCTTCATCAACAACTTTTACAAACCTCTTTTCCTTTTCTTTCTTTCTTTTTCCTATCACCTTTTCTATTCTTTGTATCTCCTTGATGGGTGTATCTTTAATCTTATCACTCTTTACTATTTTATTCACTTGGTTTTTGGTAGGAGGAGAAGATTTATCCTTCTTTACATTGGTATCACTTCTAGTTTTCTAAAATGGGGTGTGTGTTGTGGACCCACAACAGAACTCTTGGTACATGCCCAAATACAATGAAATGGAATGAAGCCCGTAGCTTGTCCATCAACTCTCTATATGGCATTAGTTTCTCATATTTTTTCATATAGTCATTTTTTACTTGGTTGATGACCAATTGTGAATCCCCATAGACTTATAGGTTCTTGATCCTCCATTGTATAGTTATCTTCAATCCGATGACTATAGATTCATACTCAACTATATTTTTTGTGCATGGAAAGTTGAGTTGGAAAGACTTAGGGATCACATCATTATTTGGAGTAATGAGAACTATCCCTTCTCCTGCACCATGGTTTGTGTATGAGTCATAAAAATATAGTTGCCAAATCTCTATTGTTGGTTGTACTGTGAGAATGCACTTGTCTCAAAAGTTGGATGGTATAGGCTGATGATCTTGTATGGATACCTCTACTAGTTGATCTACAATTACTTTCCCTTTGATATCCTTTTTTTCCATGTAGTCTAAGTCAAATTTACTTAAGATCATCACCCATTTGGTGAGCCATCTTGTTAGTGTTGCTTTGCTCAATAATTACTTCAATGGATCAATGTGCGCTATTAGCTTTGTTTGATGGCTCAACATGTAATGCCTTAACTTTTGGGAAGCAAAGACTACTGCAAGACATGACTTTTCAATTTTTGATTAATTTAGCTCGTAGCCCCCCAAATTTCTGCTGAGGTAGTAAACAACTCTTCCTTTGTCTTGGTCATCATGTTGTGCCAAGAGAACTCCTAGTGCTGACTCAGTTGCTGAGATATATAAAAGTAGTGGCATTCTTTAAATGGGTGGCACCAATATGGGAGACTTCAATAGATAATCCTTGAATTTTTGAAATTCTTTCTCGCATTGTTCTATCCATATAAATGTCACATATTTATGCAGTAGGTGTTGGAATGGGTGACACTTGTCTGCTAGTTGGGAAATGAATCCCCTGATAGATTGAAGTCTTCCTTGTAGACCCCTTAGTTGCCTTAGGTTTTTTGGTGGTGGAATTTCAAGGATGGCCTTGACCTTTTTGCATCTACTTAGATGCCTCTATGTGATATAATGAATCCCAGAAGCTTTCCAGCGGTAAGACCAAATTCACACTTCTTTGGATTTAGTCTGACCTTGTACTCTTGCATTCAATAAAATGTTGGTCCCAACACTTCTAGGTGAGTCTCCATGAGCATTTATTTGGCTAGTATGTCATTGACATAGTGTTGAATTGTTTTATGAATTAGATTGTGGAAGACTATGGTCATTTCCCTTTGATAAGTTGCTCCTACATTTTTAAGACCAAATTGCATTACATTCTAGCACTAAGTGCCCCATGCACATGTGAATGTGGTCTTGTGATAGTCCTTTGGTGCAATCCTAATTTTGTTATATCCCGAGAAGCCATACATAAGTGATAGCATTTGATGTCCTATTGTTAGATCAACTTTCATGTCAACATTCGGTAGAGGAAAGTCATCCTTAGAAAAAGATTCTTTAATATCTCTGAAATCTATGAAAATAAGGATTTGACCATTTTGTTTGGTTACTAGCACCATATTTGATATCCAATCTGCATATGGAATTAGTCGTATGAAATCTACGTCTAGGAGTTTCTTCAAATCTTCTTTGAAAAGTAAAGCAATATGCGAATGCATCTTTCTCAATTTTTTCTTGACAGGTTTTGCATTTGGTAACAATGGTAGATTATATAACACTAGCTCCAGATCTAGACCTGGAATGTCTGAGTAGGACCATGAAAATTTGTTTTTTCCTTCCTTGAGGAAGCTAATGAACCATTGTCTTTCTTCTGATGTAAGTAATTTTGCCAAATAGATATTTTTGGGGTTCTTTTCATCACCTATGTTGACTTCCTCTATTTCCTCAGCTAGCAACACTAAATTTTCCTTTATTAAGGGGAGGAGTTCTAGCTTTCCATCCTCTGGCACCTCATAGAGGTTTTCACTAGAAGATATGTCTTTTATTATTTTTTTCTCATTTTTTTGGTCAGAAAGCGCCTTGCGGTTTTCACTTACTAACTATTCTTTTTTTATTTTTATTTTTATTTTTTGACTGGAAAGAGGAGCTTCCTCCCCAAAATAGGTTGATCTATCAAGTTTAATAGAGAAACCTAATTTGTGGTCCCCTAATGACATGTCTTCTTGGAGTCCCATAAAGTTTGTGATGGCTTCATCATTCTCAGAAATATTTATGTCAGGTTGTCCTTGTTGATCCCATTGTATCAGTTCAGGGTGTACTATACAAACGTCCTCATGCGGGGATGACTCTGCTTGGGTAAATAGGACTATGGTGATAGTTATGATGAATCAGGAATGTGATGTGGATGCACCACTTAAGGAATTGTAATCAATATTTTTATCAACACATGGCTGGTCTTCTATGGTCATTTGGTCAAATATATCTTCAAGGTGTATAGTGTTGACTGGCCGAGGGGAATAGTCTAGGATGGTTCGTTCAAAATTGTGGAGGGATCTCCACTTGTACTCATGGGAATTGGTCATGCTAGAACACTTATTATATGTCTCACTTTCCTTTTCATCCTTGATAGTTTGCTTAAAGTTCAATCGGGAATAAGAGGTTTCCACTTTCAATGGCAATAATCACTGGAGTATATTGCTGATTAGGGCATGTTTCAGGTTTTTCCCCCAATGTAATTCTACAATTTTCTCTTGGTGTATGGGTATGTCTCAAATGGTAGTACAGATTCTATTTTTTTTGTATCCTAACCCTCTTTTGTTTCTTTGTGTTGGCGGTAAAGACAGTTCCATTAAGCCTTGATGTGTTGTCCCCAGACCAGTCATACCATCATACCTAAATTTCTACAGCATAGTGAAGTCAGCTCCATATTTTGACACAAGAATGCATTCTTAAATTGTTTCTTGTGGGTCATGATGCAACCAAGTGTTTATATCTGGATTGATAGGGTTCTCTTCTGCTATGTCTCCCCATTTCACAAATGTGGTTGGTGGACATCTAAATAGAACTAGTTCCGGAGTTTCAGGTGTTGTCACTGGTTGAGGCATTCCATATGACCTTGGAATTTGAGGCATGTTAGTGATGGTAAAAGCTTCCTTGTAGCTATACTCACCACATCCATTTTCACTAATTGATATCTTCCCTGTCCTTCTTGTTTTTTCTTTGGGATTAGAATCTGAGGTAGAAGGAATGCTTGCCTCATGATTTGAAGGCACTTGATTGTCTTTACTGCTTCTAATGGTGTTGCAGTATTGGAATGGGTTTGGATCTCCTTTAATGATTATATTTTTCCCTTGGTATGGTAACTTGATGCACTGGTGATAAGTAGATGGTACAACTTGTATCTCATGGATCCACGACCTTCCCAGTAACATGTTATATCCCAAATCTAGGTCTAGGATTTGAATGGGGTGTTATTTATGAATGGGCCTATCCTAAATGGTAGTATAAGGATACCTTTTGAAGACCTTTCCTCCTTGTCATATTTCCTTATATTTATTCTCCTTGTGACATCAATGTTGTATTTGGAATAGCCAAAGGTTTTTATTACTTTCAAAGTACATATCTTTAACCTGGCTCCACCATCAATGAGGACCCTTTGAATTGTGTGTTTGTGAACTTAGATAAGAAGTTGCAGGGTATCATTATGCAGAGGCTTGTACAGAAACACAACATGGTCTATAAAGGTAGCATGCTTGTTGGTAGTGATGTAATTCACCATGGTGTGGAAGTTCTCTGGAGTTATGTCCCGTGGGAAAACTGCATTTTGAAGGGCTTGATCTAGAGCTTGCTTATGATGTGGGGATATGCGCAAAAGGTCAAACATGGATATCTAGGAAGGTGTGCACTTTAACTGATCCACAAGACTGGTATGTGGATCAGAGGTTGTTGGAGGATTAGCTGGTGCAGCTAAAGTGGAAGGCACTCCTTTTAAGACAACTTTGTAACAACACATGGTGACAACACACTTGGAATTTGGATCTCTGATAGTAATTGTAGCACTTTAGCTGATCCAACATGGATATCTGGGAAGGTGTGCACTTTAGCTGATCCAAAAGACTGGTATGTGGATCGAAGGCTATTGGAGGATTAGCTGGTGCAGCTGAAGTGGAAGGCACTCCTTGTAAGACAACTTTCTAATGACACATGGTGACAATACACTTGCCATTTGGATCTCTAATAGTAATTGTAGTCATACGGCTATCTAAAGGATTGATGCAATTAATAGTATTATCAGCATTAGCATAGGTGTAATTCACTTGTTCAAACTGTCAACCAGACCTTGAGAATTTCCCTTTGTTATGATCATGGAATGTATCATTGAAGATTGTGTGATCAGTTGTACCCTTAGATTGGGCATTTGTGCCATTGATAACCCTTGTGTCGATCAGATCTTGAATGGTGTTTTTTAAACGGTAGAATTTGGGTGTCTTGTGTCCTTTTACTTGATGATATTGACAAAATTTGTTATCATTCCACCACTTTGGTTTTACAACATCATGCTCATATTCTCTGATTGTGGGCAGAGTGATATTATTGGATTGAATCATCTTTGTCAAGGCTAACTCTATCGACTCCCCCAATGGTTTGTAGTCTTGTTTAGGAAATGAAAACCTTTGTGGGAATTGTACATTGGGTTGATTGTTGGACACAACTACTTCTTGAACAGTGGGTGTTTGATTTTAAGTGTTCACTTACTGAGTGTTCACCATGGGTTTCTGATTTTTCATAGGTGCTCCTTGTAGTGAAACCTTGGGTTGAGCATAGTTGATTATTTTTATGTCACTGACACCGTCATTGGTGAAATTCTTGTTCTTGTTCCACCATTTGGCTTTATCCATTGCATTTTTTTTTGTGTTTTCTTGGGTAGGGTATGCAAGGATACCTCTCTTGACCAAGTTTTTCTCATAGTGAACTCCTTGTTCGATGAGTTTCTTGAAGTTAGGAGAGAGCTGCAATTTTTTGGTAAATGACATATCTGGGATCAGATTGTCGATGAACATGACTATGAGGTCTTGTTTGGGCACATCATATGTTATTATGTTTGCAATGTTCCTCCACCTTTGTAATAATTTAACAAAGGATTCTCCATCTCTTTGTTTAATGTCACAGAGGTCCTTGATGTTGACCTTGCATTCAATGTTATGATGGAAGTGAGAAATGAATTTTTTGGCCAATTCTCCCCAAGACTGAATGTCATGGGTAGGTGTGAGAACCATTCCATTGCTGGCCCAGATAGACTCTATGGAAAAAGTTGCATTAGGTATGGTTCATCATGTGCAACCTCAATGCAGCTAGAAAAGAACTCTCTGATATGCTCTACAGGGTTGGTGTTGCCTTTGTATTTGTCAAACTTGGGTACCGAGAAGTGAGTGGGAAACAGAGACATGTGCAATGAGTGATCAAATGGGTATGGGTACAAATCCTCTGTTGTGTAGGACTTGGTTTTCCCCTAACTTTGTATGTCCATCATTTGGGTTTGTAGACTTTGCACTTGGTGTATCACCATGTATGTCTGAGATTGAGAAACATTTGTGACATTGAATCTCTATGTTGCGTTAGGTATGAGGCTTCGTCTTTGTGTTCCTTGAGTTGGGACATATTATCCAGTCCTTGGGAATTGATATTGGTTCCCTAGTGTGTAATTCTAATACTGGGGCATTTGATTGGTCCAAGATTGATGTTGGTGATGTTATTGTTGGGGTTTTTTTGTTTTTGGGATTGTTGTTGTTGGGATCCCCATAGAAACAAAGGTGTAGCCTTGGGTGGATGTTGACTAAATTTTGGACCCATAGAGATTGATCCCTGTGGGAGTGAGGTTTTAAGCCCAAAGCTAGCAGGGATTGATTGTAGTATCAGAACTGTCGCAAATGGGTTTCTACTTATTTGCGGAATTGATGACACAACATGAGTTCTTGATGTAAAAGTCCATGAGGTTGAGGCTTGAGATACACTAGTGACCAAGGGTGCACTTAGTTGGGAGTCTTTCATGATTTGTGTGGATGATGTGCTAGCTTGATTTGCAGAGCTAGTTTGGTTTGACACAGTCTATGGTGATGTCGCTATCGTCGATGATGGAAAAATTTGGGATATCACAGGTTCTATTTGAGAGGTTTGAGTTGTGCTTTAACCTGCTAGAGGTTTCTCAAGCCATATTTTTGACACATTAAATTCAGCGGGGAGTTTGACTCCCTTCTTAATAAACATGGCTAGGAATCTTTCAGGGTTTCTCTCTACAAAATTATCAACTACTTGTGCAGAATAGGTGTCTTGATCTATGTCTTCAAGCTCCTCCTCTATGACATCTTGGAACATTATTGGTCTACGGGGATTTTCAATGTAAAGAGAAGGACTAGTTTTTCTAAAAGGGTCATCCTCTCACTCTTTTTCCCATGGGGGAAATTGGTTAATATAGGACTCATCGGGTTGTGTTCTAGCCTTCAACCTAGTGTAAGGTCCTCCATAGGGTGTGAGAGACATAGTGTTATCTAGGTTTTTTGACTAAAATAAGTGATATAAGGAAAACAAAAAAGGATAACCTTTCTAGGAGAGTCCAAGTTATGTTTGACAAGGGTAATTCTAGGTACAAATTTTGCCTTCTCTTAATCTCAAAGACTTTGGTGATGTAAGATATGGATCTTGACTATTGCCTTAGATGAGATAAAGTCATTGATATAGATTGATGAATTTTGAGATAACGGGATCAAGATAATCTAGTCTGAACTTTTGAACTAACAAAGTTTAAACAATAGTCATGTTGTCAAAGAGGGATGATCTTTAATGTTTAAAGATTCACACAATATTCTTCACTTTTTCCTGGGATGTAGACACTGATCTTTCACACAAGATGGGGAACCTTTCCAAGGTTTTAAGGTAAAAATAGATGTTTAGATCTCTTGGTCAAGTGTGACAAACTTCCACTAATTACGAAAAACTAATAGGTCAATTGCAGTAAATGATCACTGATTATGACAATAAAAGGCTCAACTACGGTAATAAAGGGATTGATTGCGATAAAAATATGTCAATTGCAGCAAGATGTAGACAATTGCAACAAAGGGAGATAGTATAAAAAATGATCTAAAATTTGGTGAATCTGTCTGATAAAAATTGATTTTTGGAACAAGGGTTCTCATTGCAGAATAAGTTTGTTGTTGAAAGCCTAGACTTGAATACATTGGACTCGCTTTGATAGCTTTGATGTTGGTTTTTCATTTTTGGAAATTGATTGAACATAACAAGCATGATAGACAAAGTATTTTGTAAATCTAACACGGGTTTGAAATAAGGACAAACAGATTAATCTAGGTCAAATTTGGCTGCAAGATACAATATTATAGGCCCAATACTTGGATATTTGTTGGCTCACACAACAATCATCACACTACTAGGACACAAAGGTCCACGACATAGGCACCCATGTTTTTGTCGTTGCCAGATATTATTTTTGTGCTAGTGAAGATCTATTTCACTAACACAATATCCTGGAACACATATGTTGGGGATCTTGGGGGGAAATTTTGCAACCCCTTGCACTATAATAAGGTACTTGTTCGGAGGTAAAATGGGTAGTTCTCTATTTAACAATATTGTACAGTAGTTTCTGTGGAGTCTATCCAATCATTTTTTATGTGTGTGACTCACTTAAGAGCCTATTTAACCATGTTGTCTACTTAGCGATATTCACTTGATCTAATCTATCATCAACACACCTCGCCCGAGCTTGTCTAGATATAAAACAAAGCTTTGACTCGCATCTTGTTTGTATACCGATCGGAAGGATTACTAGTTTAAGGTCATTCTCCAAGGAATAAGTGCATTCCCCAGACAGGCCTTTCTAAAAAAGTATAAAGGTTTTTAATCTAACAGATTTGTGCAAGCGCACTAATGACCCAAGACACAAGGTTAATCGATTAAACACCAAAATTCCAAGTGTGAACTAAGCTAATCACCCATACAAGAACAAGTGTTCAATTTTAAGCCCAAAGTAGATGATGATTTTCTTGTTCAATTTTAATGCACCAAATTGAAAGATTTTTTTCCTTTGTTTAATTTTTAACCACCATGTCAATTTTAAGCACCAAATTGAAAAAGTGAGGTTTGAGATGTTTGCATGAAATGTTCTTATTAAGCACTAAAAACACAATTGAATGAATTTTAGGTTTCTTTGTTAGATTTGTTCCCATGCCACAAGATGAAATGAAGAGTTAGTACCAAAGAAAACCTTGCAATCCAAACGTATGAAATCAAGAAATGCTTGATAAAAACCTTTTATACTCACAGTTTCCAAATTGTGTATGTCCCTGGTATTTTGATTTTGCACAAAAATTGAGAAAAAGTCAGATTTAGCAGAAAATAATGAATTTTAAGCAAGTGCAAAATGTTTCAAGTCGATTGCGGTAAAGTTCTGGCAATTGCGGTAAAATTATGTCAGTTGCAGTAATTTTCGGCGATTATGGACAAATACCCTCAGTTGCGGAAACATGTTGGCAATTTTGGCATAGATCGGTCAATTGTGGCACAGTACCAGAAATAGAGAATAAAAAAAGATAGAAATAATTGTGAAACCCTCAAATCAATTGCGACATTAAACAATCGATTGCGGTAGATTTTCGTCAATTGTGGTAAAATACCAGTGATTGCAAAATTACAATGATATCAAAAACTTAACAAAAAAGAAAATCTGCGGTCGTATGGCCAAGGCTAGAAAATCATGTTTGTCATCTTCAAGCGATTCTTAGGTTGTTTGATTCACGTCAGGTTCACCAAAATGTATAGGTTGTGTTCTTTACGCTCAATAACGAGGGTTAGTAGCACCGATTTGCAATGGGGAAATCAATCACTTACTAAGAATGAACCTACGAACAACAAAATGACAAGCAATCAAGGAGGAATACAAATGAATGCAAACCAACAAAGCTCGAATCTTCTATTGTCTCTCTCTACTCCTTTTGAAATATTGTGTGTGTGGTGCTCAGTATTGGTATCGACAACGTCTATGACTTGGGAGCATCGAGAATATGATATTGATTTTGATCACAATAATGCTTAGAATGCCTCTAGCAAGAATCCTGCAGAGTAAGGGCACACGAAAGCTTGAAATCCTCGATCCTTCAAATGGTTGTGAAGGGTTGATTATATAGAATATGGAAAATGATTTGAATGGTTGAGATTGATCTTAGAGATTAGAGAATGAATGTATATATGTATGTGTATATATGTGTATGTATTGTGTTGTATTGTATGTATGTGTGTATGTGTGTGTATGTATGTATGTATGTGTATGTGTATGTGTATGTGTATGTGTATGTATGTATAATGTGTATTTATGTACATGCACATGTGTATGTATGTACATGTATGTGTACATGCACCTATGTGTATGTATGTGTGTGTGTACATATGTGTACATGTGTGTATGTATGTGTATGTATGCGTACATGCATATATGTGTATGTATACATGTATGTATGTATATATGTATGTGTGTATGTATGTATGTGTATGTATGTGTATGTATGTGTACATGTGTGTGAATGTATGTGTATATATGTATGTGTACATATACATGTACATGTGTGTGTATGTGTGTGTATGTATGTATGTATGTATGTACATGGACATATTTAAATGTGACTTATGTAATTATTTTTAGCTCAATAATGTAGCGCAATTTACTTTAATTTTATTTTTAATTAAATTAGGAAAACATATATGTAGACTTCATTTGACTGTAAATAAAATCTTTCAGGTACACATGTATAGATATATAGATATTATTAGACATCATGGCAGATGCACTGATTCCCCTTGGGGAGCTATTTGCATGAGCTAATAGGGAAATTGAACAAATGCAAGATTCCCTAAACAGTTCAATCAGCTCTATTGTCTATAAGAGCACATGTTAGTCCATACTTTCTAGTTTGATTAGTATCAGATATTATATTCATGGTACCACTCCCTATGCACCAGACATTATAGAGGTCATACTTGAGAGGAAGAGACAAGGTCTAATTATGTGTTAATAGGTCTAATTAGATATAATTAGGTCCTAATCTATACCTAACTGGGTATATAATTAGGTGCTAATAGGTCTAAAGGGGTCATATTACTCATAGTGGGTTTAATGAGGTCTTAAGGGGTCATATAGCCTAATAGGTCTAATTACATCTAATTATGTCCTAATACCTATCTAATTAGGTCTAATAGGTAGATCAAGAGATCATATTACGCATATTGGATCTAACTGGGTCTAATTAGGTCTTAAGGGGTCATAGTATGATCATATTAGGTGTTAATTAGTCTAATTAGATATAATTACACGTAGAAGGGGTCCTATTGCTCATATTAGGAACTAGTAGGTCATATTACTCATATTAGGTATTAATTAGTTTTATTAAAGGTCAAATTAGGTCTTAAATTATTTATGCACTAATTAGTCAAGTATTAGGTCTTAAGGGGTACTCTTACGTCTTATTACTAAATAACAAATTACATCATAATTTAGTTCCTATTAGTTTAGGACTATTAATCATTTTACTTGTCCTAATAGGTCTAATTGGGTCTAAATAGGTCTAATTGTGTCTTTTAATCATATTAGGTCGTAATAGGTCTAATTGGGTCTTAATAGGTCTAATTGGCTCTATTACTCATATTAGGTCCTAATAAGTATAATTGGGTCTAATTAGGTCATAATAGGTTTAATTGGGTATTTATTTAGGTCGTAAGGGGTCATATTACTCATAATGGGTCTAATGGGGTCTTAAGGGGTCATATAACCTATCATAGGTCCTAATAGGTATAATTAGATCTAATTAGGTCCTAATAGGTCTAATTGGGTCTAATTAGGTCCTAAGGGATCTAATTAGATCTAATTAGGTGAGCTAATAGGTCTAGTTGGATATAATTAGGTGCTAATAAGTCTAATTGGGTATATAATTAGGTGTTAATAGGTCTTAAGGGGTCATATTACTCATAGTGGGTCTAATGAGGTCTTAGGGGGTCATATAACCTATCATAGGTCTAATTGGGTCTAATTAGGTCCTAATAGGTTTTAAGGGTTTGTATTACCTATCATAAGTCTTAATAGACCTAGATAACTATGTATAACTAGGTCCTTATAGGTCTAATTGCGTCTAATTATGTCCTAAAATGTCTAATTGGGTCTAATTAGGTCGTAGGTGTTAATTAGTATTATTAGGTCTAAATAGGTCTAAATTTATGTGTACAACCCATCCTATTAATGATATTAAGGGGTCATAACTAGACATTTTAACTAGGTCTTAAGGGCTCATAATACTCACATTCGAACTAATTAGGTATATCATATTGTATTCTTAGTCTTATTAGGTCTAATTAGTGTTTTCTAGGTATTATTAGGTCTAATTAGTATTGTCTAGGTTTTAATAGGTCTAATTAGTCTTATTAAGTCTAATTAGGTCTTCTTTATCATCTAATTAGGTATTACAATATCATGCTTACATGTTTCATTAAGAGAAGTTGTAACCATAAACTTGAAATATCAAGATAGAGAGAGAGAGAGAGAGAGAGAGAGAGAGAGAGAGAGAGACCTTATTTCCTATGATAATATATTTCCCGTGCTTATTCACGTAGTCTTTGTTCAGTCTCTTTTGAATAATGTTGTGTACTCTTATTTAGCCTTCTCTTTTTATTTCCCATCACAAGTTGCAAAATTGTTCCACTAAATTTTGAAAAATTTGAAAAAAATTAATTTCAAAAGTCTTCCTTCTCCAAAATGTGAATTATTTTGCAACTTTCAAATTAATAAGATGAGGAAAATATATATTTATTTATATGTAATCGTTCTAAACCCGAAATGGTACCAAATAGGATGACATAGGTTTCTATCGAAAGTCATCTATAACTTTCTATCGAAATAGATGACTTTCTATCGAAACTAGATTACCAAATGGGTTAACTCACATTAAAATAATAAATTACTTTTTATAGAAATTACTTTCTATCGAAACTAATTAGTTTCCATATAAACTACTTTCTATCGAAAGTCCTTGAGTAGAGGCCATTTCCACAGTTTGACAAAAGTCTAAAGTTTTCATAGCTTCAGGGCTCAAACACATGGCTCAAATGGAATAATAAGGAGAATTACTTTTGCATAGCACAAGTACTCCGAACGAGCTTTATAATGAATATAGATTTGAGATTTTTTGAATTAAGTAGGCCTATGTTTTTTGACGTGCATTGAATGTAGGTTTTTTATCAAATATAAACCTCTGAGTTTGACGTTCAATGAAAAATAGTAGAAAAGAGAAATTGTTTTTGTTAGGAATAAGGTGTCTTAACCTTGTATATTTCCTTACATTTGATATTATTTTTTTTGTAATTAATTGTTTGCAAATAATGTATTTAAGTTTGATATTCGTTCTGTCATTTAGTTGAGTGGACATGTGTTTTCACTCAACTTGGAAGATGACAAGGATGATCAAACTTGATCTAGGTGGATCTAGGCATCCCATTCTTTGGTAGAGTTTATTTGCCAAATGTCGGCACTTTGGACAATGTGTAAGGCAATCATGACTGAAATGGTTATGACGGATTCCTATGACGGTCATTAATATTTGTAAGAGCTAATTGTGAAAGATTGGATGACGGGTGAAGACATGCAAGACATGTGGAAACTAATCATGTTGAGTACTGTACACTCTTTTTGGAGAATGGTGAAACCTAATACGGTTATCTTTGGAAATTGCCCTAAAAAGGGAAGCGCGTGATATAAGCATTTTTAGGGTTGCAAATCATAGAGTGAAGTTAGTGTATTGTTGGAATATTGTTATGTTGTCAGATTTTTCTTCAAGTGTCAAATATATCCTGAAAGAACTTGCATTGCAAGTGTATTGTAAACAACAATAGTTTTGATTAATACATTGTGCAAGTTTTGGAGTGTTGGGGTTTTTTACCGAAAGGTTTCCCCAGGGTAAATCATTGTGTCATTCTCATTTTTCTATGTATGCATGTTATTGTATTATCATTTTGTAATTGATAAGGGTTAAATCTGAATTTGCACGATCCTCTTCTTGGGAGTTTAGCGTAGGGAACTATTTTCTGCACACTTAGTTTCCTTTCAGTTTTTTGAAAATAACAATGCCCTCCGGCTTCAAGTCTACTTTCTATCAAAAAAATAAAATTGAAATTCGATAAATACACAAGTTATAAGTTGTAGTCAAGGTATGTTAAAATTGTGGTTTACTCAACTTCAAACGTTTATTTAATATGCAATAATCATGATAATGTTGTCAAACCAATTGCATGCCCTATGTATGGATGTTACAATACTAAATTTGAAAGAAGCACATTGATATTTAATTTAGAAAAAAAAGTTATGCTCTATGAAATCAATGTAACTCTTTGAAAATGACATTTTCAGCAACATAGCAGTTATATATATAT
>MU227587.1:671926-711604 GCA_018584345.1 Thuja plicata | reverse complement strand
TAACCCACTATTGTGGGTTCACCCTTTAAATGTGTATAGTGCATGGACAAAGGCATGTTAGATACCTTTTTAAAAACTCTTGGTAGTGTAATAGAAATTATGGACATGGACAATGTAAATGAATGTAACTCAATTGTCCATGTTTCAATAGTCAGCCAATTGAAACAAATGAGTTTAGTAAACCTCAAAGAGGCTTTTGTAGATTATGTGAATAAAAAAAATAGAGGTAATAGAATAACAAAAAATATACAAAATTCAACAGAACTTGAATATAGTATTATTGCAAAAGATGTTGCAGGTAACCAAAATAGAGGGATATTTACACCAAGGTGGACTATTCTAATACACACCTTATGCCCAGTTCTCATCAAGAGAATCAAATAGTCAATCTGGTATCTTTTCCTGGTGTTGATATCCAACATAGAATTTCCCAAAATCTAGCACTAGACAAGATTAAGCAAAGGATTGTTCAAAACAACAACAAAATTAGTAACCATATGCCTGATCTCCATAGGAGCATAAACCCCTTAACTAATAAGATGGTTCTTAAAACAAATGATAACAAAAATATGGGGGATGATTTAGGAACACATGTTGAGATTAACCCCCCTATGAAGAAAGTTATAGCATATATGACTATGCATATTGTACATGAATTTAAAGCTAAGGATGTAAATACAAAGAAAAAAATGGCTATTAATGAGCCCCTAATTAGAAAAAAAAACTATATATTGGAGCATAATGTGAATACTGACTCTATTATGCTCTCCTTTTGTAACTCTGTCCTTGTAGTAAAGGATGCCCATGGATTAGTTGTAGACAATTGTAAGCAAATGGGATCTCAAGACAATAACAAAAGTGGGAGGAAAAACAAAGAAAAAAGTACAAGGCATAAAGACTATAATGATCCCAATTTCATCTACCTATCTAGGACTACCTTTGGACACAACACTTTTGCCTAGTTGGATATATTAGGTGCTAAAGACATAGATACCAAGGGTACAGAGACTATTTGTGAGTCATTGGTTAAGAAAAAATATAGCATGGAACAATTTGGTAACACCTATTGGTGTTTGAAAATGTTTATGCTATTTAAAGCTACCAATATGCCTTGAGACTGATGTTAGGAGTGGTTAGCTCCAAGTATGAAAGCTCTGCAAGAAAACTGGACCAACTATAGGGACAAGACTTCCCTCTACACTTCTGGCTTTGTTAAACCAAGGCGAATGCACCTAATCCAGACATGACTCAACTCTCTACAATTCTTTATGCTTCTGGATTCATCAACAAATATATGACAATAAAGTACTAAATGCTAACCACACAATCATTGACCCTCTATTATCATAGTAGGACATACAACCAACAACCATGAAATAGATAGGATTTGGGATTGGTTTTGATGTAGAAAAGGTAGAATATAGCCAAAAACCAATCAGGCATGTATCTCAACAGAATCTACTAATCCTTGATTAGTGCCTTATCCATTGGGCATATCTCAATTGCAAATACAGAAACATGAACCAACTACTGTAAAAAATTCAAAGACATAAACACAATCATTCCAGACCAACCACTACTTATAAGATCCTTCTGTAGACAAATCAAAATGAGTTTATGCCCTATCCAAAGCATGTTTCACTTGATCCTAGATCAAGAAATATGGAATAAAACATATGCATAGGTAACCCTTTGCAATGAATCAAAAAACCCAAAACTCATAAGATTGACACCAAGGAGAGACTTGTAACTGGAATCATTGTATTAAGTATGATGAATCATGTATACATTCTAATCTGATCTGAAATACACCACTTCAATAATATGCTAAATATTACAAGAACTTTTTATTCAGTTTACATACAATATGATACAATCAGTTATATTCCCTAGAACAAAGCTTGGAGACGACACTGGAATCCAAAACTTTCAAACCCTTCAATCAGAGAAAATGAGATATATAGAAGGAGGAAACCCCTAAAGATGATTTTCTAACAACACTCCTCAGCAATTAAGAACATTCCTTCTTCTCCGGCTGATCTTTCTCTAAAAGATCACGAAAAGATTTGAATTGATATATCACTCGTCAAATCACAATAAAAGATCTATCTCATAAATGTAGAGCATTCATGGCATGGGAAGAAGAAACCCAAAAAAAGGAAGTAGACTAGGAACCGAACAAGACCACCATGCTGCAATAAAATCTATCAGGACCATAGAAAACACTCCCAGCCATTGAATGACACTATAAATTTGAAACGAGGATGAGAAATACATCAAGCCACTCCCCTGCAAGTCAAAGAACACGTAACCATGACTAGAAACCCCAGAAAACAATTAAATTTTCAAATTTAAGTTACAATAGCTAGTCCCTAGCGTGAAATCCTCATCAATGGCTAAGATCAAATCCTTCATCAAATTTAAAATCGGGCCATAGATCTACTTTAAGTTACCCGAGCCTTGACTAGATCCTGACAAGTGTCACATGGGCATGATGCATTAATCATTAGATTTCATGCAACTTGCCTTTAAGGCTTTATGCTAGCCACTAGATCAATCAAGACTTTCCTGCACTTGAACTCCTCGCTTTTCTCTGATCTGAACCCACTAAGACACGTGGCCTTTAGGTGCAATATCGCGAAGGGTAAAGATCTTCATCTCCACGATCCAAGCAATGTACCCACCGTCGATCTTCTTTTAAGCTGACAAGCCTTTAACACTTTATCTCTACGTAGACCCGGTCCCGCCATCCTCTATGCATCAGCTAAGTGCCATACCTTGAAGGTTAAAGAACTTCATGTTGCACATTGAGGCTTCACGTCGGCCGTCAGATCAATCTGTCATATGCTTTGTCACTAACTTGCCTCTGACTCATCTTTAACCTCGGGTACTGAATTCCTTTGCATCTCCAAGTCGCTGAATACATTCCTTAACTCTGGTTATATTCAGAGATTGAGCGACAACCACAAGATCAAGACTCAATCAACAATCCTTGTTGAATCTCTGAATACCTTGGCTGACTTTGACTTTATCTAGAATCTAGCGCTAGCCACACATATATGTTTTGATCAATGGTTCAGATCCTTCATTGGAAAACTTGATTCGGCCTCGAACTAACCATGCTTGACCCTGATTAAATATGGAGATTCGAAGACAACGCTATCTCGCAATCGCTGAACAAATGACTTAACCTGGGTTACATTGCGAGATTACGAGATAGCCACAAGATCTTCATTGCATCGATGGCTAGCGCGTAATCTCAAGATCTTTCACTTAACTGCATTTCTATTCTGAAATTCAACGACAAGCATTCCGCTGAATCTCCAAATAAACTTAACCTGACTAGTCTTGACCACGGGTTCATTACGAGATCACGCGACTGAAGAGATCTCTAAGTCGCCAGAACATTTCTTAACCCTTGAGTTTATTCTGAGACTTGGCATAGACCACACGAACAAGACATGAACAAAATAAGATCAACGACTCGCATTGAATCGCTGGATAAAAACTTGACTTTGACTACCATCAGGAGATTCTGCGCCAACCGCATATCTGAGACAAGATCGACGATCTACACGTAATCTCACAATCTTTCACTTAACCCTGAGTCTGTTGGGCTATCACGTGACTAAAGAAAAAATATAACCATGTCTTGACCAGAGTTAGATTGCGAGATTCAGAGATAAAGCTATCTCTAAATCTCCAAATGAGTTCCTTGACCGTAGTTCTATTATGAGATCAAGCGCCACCACAAGATTAGATCTGCATCGACGGTCTATGCTGAATCTCCAAATGAAAGAGCTGACCTTGGCTTCGTCCAGTGATTTAGCACCAACCACATGATCAAGACCAAGATCTACGGCCTGCGCGTAATCTCCAGAGAAAAAAGCATATTCCATTTCATCATGAGATCAAGAGATAAAGCCCGCGCCAAGTCGCCAGAAGAAAAGGAATATTCGGTTGCCATTGGGAGATTAGGAGAAAAAGGCAGGGCTAAAAAGCGCACATGAATTATAAGGATTTAAGTGGCTTGGAAAAGTAACACGAAATTAGAACATGTCATGCGAGAGCTAAGGTTTGCAGCGTATTTCAAGGATTTTGCACAAAGACTTAGGGTATTTAGGCCAGAGACCTAAAACAATTGCAGAAATAGGAGCAAATCACAGAACCAGGCAAAAAATTTGAAATAGGTCTAACAACACCAACTCTACTATGTTTTCCTTACCTAACACTAACCATGTGCAAAGGGATATCCATGGGTTAGTCTTGAACAAGTGTAAGCAAAGGGATGCTTCAGACAATGACATAATTGTAGGAGACACTAAAGAAGAACTTACAAGACATAATGATATTTATCTCAGTTTAATCTCCTGGCCTAAGACTGGTAGACATAGTGATAATGTCCAATGGGCAGTCTTAGATGATCTTCATCAATACATCCATAATGAGATTGAGAGGAAAGGGTGAAATTAAAAGGAATGGAAAAAAAATTAAATACAAGTAACAAAAATATACTAATCACACCATTACACGTGTTACAAATATGTAAACCTTTACTTTTATATTTATTGTAAATAATATTTTGTTAAGATTAGCCCTTTTTAAAGGGGCAAATGCTTTTGACTCAAAGTTATGAACCAATGAGGTCACAAATGGGAGATCTCACCCACATTTAAATATTCATTAATAATAACCCAAGGGTGTTTGAGCCTTGATGACAAGAGCAATGATACCACTACTTAATCATCATACCATGCCAATACCAGCTTGTTAAAATTACCTTTTAAAAAATAAAAAATAATGCATGATAAAAAAATTTACGTGATCGGTGATGTTGGCATGATATGCCCTCCAACTCCACACAAAACACTTTTGACTTGGAGCTATGAACAAGTGAGGCCACAAATTGGGGACCTCAACCCCACACTTCACTTGTTTAAACCCACGAACACAATGGTCCAACAAAGACACAAGGCATTCGAGCATAGTGACCTAGTATGAATTTGAACCTTAATGATCGCTTCACCTATAAAGTGTTTAAACCGCAACACTACACATCTGAAAACTTATTAAATTACCCTTAACTAAAACAATTTCAATCTAAAAATTACTCTTAATAAAACAATTTCAATCTTTTTTTTCCCTACCATTGGTGAAGAAGAAAGGGAACGAGTACACTTAGAGAGAAAAGAGGGTTCACTCACTTACATACGCATTGCCAACCCCATTCACTTCTGATCAACTCGAATGGAACTAAATACCATTCACGACTATGAAGGAACGAATGCACTGAAAAACAACATGTTATAATTTACTATAATTGGATTTTAATTTAAATACTGATCCAAATATCTTAAATTATAAATGAACACATCAATGTTTACTTTGTGCACGATACATAAAAAATTTAAAAATCAGTTCTTATCTATCAAAGCGCTAAAAATTAAACACAGCCTCTATGCAACACTACCTAAAAAATAAATCTAAACCAAATTGTTTATAAATGTAATGGGCAATAGAAAGCGACTCGTCTGACTAATGCGTAGTCTAACCACAGACTGAAATGAAGTGACCCATCTCACATGGGAGGAGTTAACGTAGCAAAGTACAGCGAGATATTCAAGTGAAGACGACTCAAAATGTGGGGCCAAGTGGCATGTGCTTGTCCAAATTCTAATGATAAAAAATAGTTTTTTAAGTGCATTCGTAATACGAGAGTAAATACAAATTTAATTGTTATGATATATTATTATAGTTCGATATATTTGAATAATATTTTTTATTTGTTAAAAAGTTGTTTTACATATAAAATATTATATGTGGAAAATATCTCTTCTCAAATATTGTCTTTCGAATAATTTGAAAGGGTTAAGTTGTATTAGGTAATTTGTCAAAAATAAGTGAAAAGTACATTTTATTTCTTAAAAATTGACTATGGCTAAATTGTCAAGAGTAAGCAAACTATATTTCTTATTTGTCGAAAGTTGTCCATCAAAGCAATATCATCAAC
The DNA here is from genome assembly GCA_018584345.1 of Thuja plicata. NCBI lineage: Eukaryota > Viridiplantae > Streptophyta > Pinopsida > Cupressales > Cupressaceae > Thuja > Thuja plicata. The sequence continues at coordinate 705,594 of MU227587.1, read as the reverse complement.
AAGGGAAAAATATCTTTTATTTGTCAAACGATGTACATTGGTTACCTATGACAAGTAAATAAAAAATACTTCCTACTTATTAAAATGTCTCATTATTAGTCTACATGTATGTGTGTGTCCACACACACACACACACGCACACATGTTGGACATTTCTGGGATATCATGCTTATATGTGCTGACATTGATGTTTTGTCATTGATGTCAACATATTCCTACTATTGATGATACTGTTCCTGTGTGTTCCTGAGATGTTCAGTGAGAAGACTATTACGATACGACTATTGTATTGAATATCAGATGTTGTGAAGGTGCATATGGTTTCATTGATGTATGTAGTTGATCTATGTCAACTTATAGAGGTTTGCATGATGACATGAGTAAGATATGAAGGATTTATCACAGACTGGTATTTTGGTTGTTCAGGAAGAGACAATGTTTCACTTCTTAGATTGATGTGGATTGATTATGCAATTTTCATGGTTGCTAACCTAGTGATATGTTCAGGGCATGGATGTGTGTCCTGAACATGAATAGTTAGTGATTTGGATGCTGGCAAGTTATCTTATGAAAGAGGTTGTGGATTGGTGTTCATGATGAACAATATAGAGATAGTTATGAATTCCGAGGAAAAATTGATCTTGTTGTTGTTGTGGCATTTCATGTTGCTTGTTGATGTTTCTAGATCGTGTCTTATTTGTGTTGTTGGATCACATTGGGTTATGTGATAAGATTTGGTGTTTTTTCATGTTATGTGTTGTTATTATAGTTCTTGGTTGAATTGATGGTGTGGCATGTTGTAAAGGATCATGGCATGATTTATGGATCTGGAACATGTTTGAGGGTATTTTTATTGATAATTTATGTCTTAGCTGACATTCAATGGAACACATTGTGTATTGAGATGTAATGAATTAATATTTTGTAATTAGGTCCTTGACCGACCTAGTTGAAATAAAGTTGATGTAATGTATAAAAGATGTAATCATTTGTAAATGTGAAGGTGTGTGAATGGTATAGAAGAGTGAATGTGAAGAGGTGTGTGTGGAATCTGCAATTGAGGCAAAGATTTGATGCACTTCATTGGAATATATTGGCATATCATAGATGTTATCTATCAACTCATGAGATATGGACTATTGTCCATTATGAATTGTAATCATATATTTTTGCAAGGTAGGTATCCTTCTTTTAGGTTGAAGACCTTGTTGTATTTTAGTAGGGAGCTCTAGGCAGTGTGCCTAAATGCATATGCATTCCCCTTGTAATACTCTTAATAGGGTATAATGATTTTAATAGAGTACATTCATCTTGTGGGTTTGATCTCCACTATGGTTTTTCCCTTAACCGGGTTTCCACGTCAAAAATATTGGTGTTATCTGTTGATTAATATTTTTTGGTCTTTCATTCATGTTTATCATTCAAATATGAGATTAAGTTTCTAAGTTGGTTAAATATTTGGACTTTTGGGACACAAGTGATTCACCCCCCTCTCAGTTGTGTGTGTTGCCTTAATTCTAACAATTAGTATAAGAGCTAAGTCCTCTTTTGCAAGCTTAACCAGTTGAGAAGATTCAAGATGGAATCCTTTAAGAAGAAAAGACTGAGATTTGAAGGTACTAATTATGCTATATAGAAGGGTCGGATGATTACACACTTGAGATGCATCATGGAAGAGTATTGGGATGTCACAAAGAAGTCTTACACCCCTCCTTCTAATCTTTCTAGTGCGACTCTTGATGATAAGAAATAATCTGAGTATAATTTAAGAGAAACGAAGCCTTGTTGAGCACCTTATCAGATTCAAAATATAAAAATGTCATGGAATTGAAGACTACACATCAGATATGGATAAAATTAGAGACTTTGCCTGAAGGAGATGCATGTGTGAAACAAGACAAGTTACAAAGTTTGAAAGGTAAATATGAAGCATTGAAGATTATAGAAGATGAAAACATTACTTCCTATGTGCAGAAGGTCACCGAACTTGTTTTTGGAATCAGATGCGTTGGTGGAACATTGGACGAAGATGAAATTGTTTCTAAGATCCTAAAATCCTTTCCTCCTTCTTACAATAAAAAATTTTCTGCTATTGAATAAATCATAACCGTGGCAAGTGTAACAAGAGACACATTGATTGGTAAGTTATCTTCTTTTGAAATGAAAGAATTTGGAGATAGTCTCCCTAAAGTTGAATTTGCATTTAAATCTATTATTTCTATGGATAAGAAAAGATATGACCCTGGAGAAAGTTCATCTAAGAATGTATCCAGATATGCTAAGTAATGGGAATAAATTGAGGAAGAAGAAAGAAAGCTTGAAGACCTTGAAGCCCTAATTGTAAAGAGACTACCTAAGGGATCTGGTAAGTATCAAGGAAAATTACCTTTGAAATATTTTTCATGCAATAAGATTGGTCATATTGCTTCAAGATGTATGGATAAAGAACCTAAGTAAAATCCTAAGAAATTCAAGTCTAAATATTAGAAGAAGTGTTATTATGTTGTTGATGAAGGTGTAACTTGTGATGAATCCAAAAAAGAGTGAAGATGAGATTGTTTTTATTTCTATCAAAGACGAGAATCCTAGTTTCTTGAATGAGGAAAAAGCGTTGGTTTCACATGTATTTAAGGATGAATGGGTTATTGATAGTGGTTGTTTACAACACATGATTGGAGATTAAAAAAAACAAATTTGTGAAGTTGGAGAAGTATGATGGCAGTGTTGTCAGATCCAGTGATGAAACTCCTTGTATGATCAGAGGTAGAGGTTCCATTACTCTTAATGGAAAGAATAACACTAATGATGTTCTATATGTTAAAAGTTTGAAGTATAATCTTTTGAGTGTTGGACAACTAGTTGATAAAGGTTACAACTTACAATTGAAGGATGGAATGTGCGAGATTATTGGAAGATTTGAAATTTAGATTGCATTAGGAAGAAAGACTAAAGGTAATGTATTTCATTTGAACAATTCAGAGAGTAGATTTTTGATTGCTAAGATTTATGACAATTGGTTGTGGTACAAAAGATTTTGTCATGTAAAATTTGATAACATTGTGAAGATAAGAACTAAAAGAGCAGTTAGAGTTCTACCTAAACTGTGAATCCTGCTAATGCGATGTGTAAGGAATGTCAATTGGGTAAGCTGACTAAATCTACTTTCAAGAGAAATAATTATTCTTCAAGTGACTTGATAGATTTTATTCATATTGACTTGTGTGGCCCTGTAAGAACTAGAAGCTATAATGAGGAGAGGTATTTCATTTTATTCATTGATGATTATTCTAGAATGATGTGGGTTACATTTTTTTAAGGAGAAATATGAGGCCTTTAGTAAATTAAATATTTTCAAAGCTATGGTTGAGACTAAAATAGGTCTGAAGCTGAAATGTTTGAGATCAAATAGAGGTGGATATTTTACATCTACTGAGTTGAACACATTTTATGAAGAGAATGGAATAAAGAGACAAATGTTTTCTCCACAAACCCCACAACAGAATGGAATTGCAGAGAGAAGAAATAGAACTATCCTAGACATGGTTATTGAAGGAGATGTACCATAGATCTATTGGAGAGAAGCAGTTAGCAATGCAGTCTATACATTGAACCGAGTTCAAATCAAGAAAGGCACTAGTAAGAAACCCTATGAAATTTGGTATGGTCATGTTCCTACAGTAAAGATAACTTACATTTCAAAATTGAAGTTGAATATGTAACTTATTATTTTTTTAATTGTACACAAGTGATTTGGATTAAGAAAATGTTGAAAGATATCCGAATAAGTATTAATGAGCCAAGTGCTATCTATTGTGACAATTCAAGTGCTATCAATATTTCAAATAATCTTGTGTTACATTCGAAGACAAAACATATATCTATCAGATATAATTTCTTGAGAGACAAGGTCAGTAAAAAAGAAGTCAAATTGAAATATGTATCTACTTAAGAGAAGATTGCAGATATCTTCACGAAGCCCTTTCCAAAGGATTCTTTTTAGTATCGCTGAGGTAAGCTTGGGGTAATTGCCCCTCCTGATCAGAACTAGAGATGCATTGATTTGCAGCAGTACAGTGTACTTATAGAGGTCATCATTATTCTAGATTGATGTTTTTTGTGGCTACTACTCAGGGGAGTAGTTAGCTTGATGAGTCAGATGTTCAGATTTTTGGATTCTATGACTTTGTGCATATATGTGTCTTTTCCATTGATGTCAAAGGAGGAGAGAGAGTTATGTGAAAAAAAAGTATGATACTAAGGGGGAGAGATTGTTCTTAGGTGGAGAAGGTTTGTTAGCGAGACTCTAAAAGCTATATTGTAAATATTGTTGGTAGTACTATTGATATGGTTGCTTTGTGCATTGATTTGGTTTTTTCACATCATATGTTGCCATCAATGCCAAAAGGGGAGATTTTGGGATATTGTTGGGATATCATGCTTATATGTTCTAACATTGATGTTTTTTCATTGATGTCAATATATTCTGACTGTTGATGACAATGTTCCTATGTGTTCTTGAGATGTTTAGTTAGAAGAATATTTTGGTATGACTATTGTATTGAATTTTTTATGTTGCAGGGGTACAGATAGTTTCATTGATATCTTTAGTTGATCTATGGACATAAAATTATAGAGGTTTTCATGATGACATGAGTAAGATATGAAGGATTTATCACAGACTTGTATTTTGGTTGTTCAAGAAGAGACAATTTTTCAGTTCTTGGATCGGTGTGGATCAGTTATGCAATATTCTTGGTTGCTAACCTGGTGGTATGTTCGGACATGGATGTGTGTCCTCAACTTGAGTAGTTTGGGGTTTGGATGTTGGCAAGTTATCTTTCTTGTATAATAGAGGTTGTTGATTGGTGTTCCTAACGAACAATGCAGAGATAGTAATGAATTCTGAGACAAAGTTATTCTTTTTGATGTCATGACATTTCATGTTGCTTGCTGATGTTTCTAGATCGTGTCCTATTTGTGTTTCTCAATCGCATTGGGTTATGTAATTCGATTTGGTAATTTTTCATGTTACATGTTATTATTGTTCTTGGCTGACTTGATGGTGTAGCATGTTGTGAAGGATTGTGGCGTAATTTATGGATCTAGAGTGTGTTCGAGGAAGTTGTTATTGATCATTTCTATGTCTTAGCCAACATTCAATGGATCACATTGTCTATTGATATGTAATGAATTAATATTTTGTAATTAGGTCCCTGGCCAACCTAGTTGAAATAAAGTTGATATAGTGTATAAAATATGTAATTGTTTGTAAATGTGAAGGCATGTGAGTGGTATGGAAGAGTGAATGTGAAGAGGTATGATAGAATCTGTAATTGAGGCATAGATTTGATGTACTTCATTGGAACTGTATTGGCATATCAAAGATGATATCTATCAGTTTGTGAGATATGGATCATTGTCCATTATGAATTGTATTTAGAGATTGTTGTAAGGTAGTGAGCCTTCTTTTGGGTTGAATCCCTTGTTGTATTTGAGTAGTGAGATCTAGGCAGTGTGCCTAAATGCATGTGCATTCCCCTTGTAATACTCCTAACAGGGTATAGTTCTTTTAACAAAGTACATTCATCTTGTGGGTTTGATCCCCACTGTGGTTTTTCCCTTAATCGGGTTTTCACGTCAAAAATCTTGGTGTTATGTGTTGATTAATGTGTTGTGATCTTGCATGAACATATTTATCATTCAGATATGAGATTACGTTTTTAAGTTGGTTAAAGATTTGGAGTTTTGGGATACAAATGATTCACTCTCCCCTCTTAGTTGTGTTTGTTTCCTTAATTCTAACAACACACACACACACATGATTGTCATAACATATTTTCATTATGATTTGGTCATGTATAGGCTTATATATTTTCATCACAAACATCATTAATGACTATTAAAACCTATTTGACTATCATGTGTGTCTTAGAGAGTAGAGAGTTTTTCTTGCTATTTGACTCCCTTTTCCTTTTCAATTGTCAAGTCATGCCTATTTGTAGACTACCCCTCATGATCACTTTTGTCAAGGTTTAAATTAAATACAACTTCACTACCCATTCACTATCTTTCATGAGCCTTTAGTTGCAAACACTATAATTGGATCAATCATCTTAGATTTTAGGCTATCTTCATTATCCATGCAAAGTCATCTAGAAACATAGAGATCATGTTATAGTTATGCTTTTTAGATAGCTATCTCTATCATATCTTTGAATATCTACCATGCTCTTAACTCCTCTTTGTTAACCACTCATTCAACTCAACATACTACTATACTCTTTATATCATTCTCTCCATTTATTTCTATCATCTATACTTGACTTTTTTGATTGATTGTGCTTTTGACTCATGATAAGAATTTCACCAACATTTAAAATTCCTTTCTACACATCTTTTTTATTGTCCACTATCATACATGTTCTAGGATCTAGAGGCCTTCTACAGACTATAACTCTATTTGAAGACTAATGTCATTTTTTATTTGATTGTGGGTTGAATACTTCTAAATAGTGTCATAAATTTGAAAAAATATCACTAGTAGGACTACATTATTATTAATTAATTGTCACACATCTTGTCATTATTGAGCTCTATAGGTCATTTTGACTATCCTTGTTTTCACTTTATCCATATTCAAGTTTCAAATTCCTTGCAAGTCCCTTGAGACACTATGATTCACTTGCCTTTAACTACTTATTTGTACTTTGAAAAAAAATACCTTAATGGATCAACCATTTGCAGGTCGACTCATTTTATTTCCTTTTAAAGTCATTTTTATATTGGGTCATTATGAATGTGCATTATGATCTTGTATTAAAACTATGTTTAGATGCATTGTGAATGACTCTTCTATTGGATTTATTTGTTCAACCCCACAAGCCCGTGAATCACTTGTAAGTAGAACACATGTCATAAATGGAGATGAAGGAAGATATATTTTCTCAACAACCCAATAATTATATTGATACACAAAAGATTATGATTACAATGAATCCTTACAGAAAGGATAAAGAAATCCTAGGACAAGATTAAAATATAGCTTGATAGGGGTACACATCATAATGAAAGAGACGAGATGTGCCAAATAAAACTTATTCTTAAAAAATAAAAAGCACTCATAAGTTTAGATTAAGTGTAATAAAGTAATAAGGACCCAATAAGATAATTAATTAGGTGATTGTCTTAATTGCTTCAACACCCCCATTAAGATTAACTTAGGAAGAATCTAAATCCCTAATGATGAATGTAAAGATGAATGCATGAATGGATGCATGGATGGGTCTCAGATACACGGCCCGATGAGGTACCCACCCATGTACAAAATATATGTAATCTATCATAATCGAGGAAAAGAAGAAACCCACATGGAAAAAAATTCCTCTTCGAAAGAGATAAAATATAATAAATGCACTAGTAAAAAAAGGATAGAAGTAGGAATCAATGTGACCCCCTAAGGATTGCTTTTGTCACACAAGTTCAATGAATTCACCCCTCAAGATAGAGAAAATAAGGACACGAATCCTCCCATAAAGAAGTAGCTCCTATGCTAATGATAAACACATGAAGATGGAACATAATCCACTTCTTGCAAACAATATTTCTCCTCTTAGGGAATTACATAATGGATAAGAGTGCTTTCATACTAGAATCTAGAAGACAACTTAGAGGGTTCCTGTTCTCCAATTTTTTATTATAAAAAAGGTTGTTCTTAAGAAATAATATGAATACATGGGTCTTTGATTAACACAATGTATGGTTTCTTATGTCTTAAATAACTCTTTTTATATTCTTCTTAAAGGAGTATAATATTATTTTCTTCTTTCTCATTTTCTTCCAAAACTTTATTTTAGAAGTGTATGTAAAGACTTTTTAATAAAACATCACTTTTGAAACTACATGGAGATGTCTTATGTATGAGATCTAGTAAATGACTTAAGAGGTTTTATGGTAATAATCATCACAAGGGAATGATGCTCTAAAAGTTCCACAAGCTCTATTCAATCTCCACTACCATTCAATGTTGAATCTCCACCATGTCTAGTTCGATAAAGTCTATTATTGTTAAATTTTATGTATCAAAATAAACAAGTGAATAATTCTCTAAATATATATTCTTTTTCTCAATAGTCTTATAAGACTTCTTTTTCATTTATGTATATTTATCATGGTAAGCACTAAGCATGCAATGATTACCTATCTTTTTTCAATTGAGAAGAATCAAGAGTTTAAGCCAATGATTTGGAACTTAACTCTTTCCAAAATAGGACCCTCTTATAACCTCTAGAGCAATATGCAACAAACCATCATGCACCCTGGAAAGAAATCAAGAATTGAACCCATGACCTGGACTACCTAAAACAACAACCCAAATTGAATGGGTTGTTCCTTGAAAGATCTAGCAACAACTAGATGCAATGAGTAGTCTACACTTGATTGTACAAGTTCTTTGCATTTATTAATTAAATTAGAAATTAGAGTATAAAAGTATTGATTATTATTTTTGGATGAAAACATGTAACCAGCATACATAGATGTCGACATCCATGCCTTTATATAGCATATTACAATGATACGAGTAAGCATACATCAAAACTACAAGCCTCCTTCAACTAAGCAACCATGTGTAGGGGGATCTCGTCCATCAAATTCATCTAGGGCTCAAACTTAGGTCAAACACGCCTCCAAGGGTTTGAACCTTCGTGGATGACTTTCTATATCTTATGCCATTATCTCACCAATTGTACTCAACTAATTGAGCTATTTCAATTTATTTAATAAATAAAAAAATTTGTCATGCTGTGTGCATTCTTCTCACTACGTAGACAATTTGAAAGATCTCAACTACTCGTTTGAACAACTCTTTCTATTAAATCTAATAATAAGAGTCTCAATTAACAACTCCGTCAAACCAAAATGAAAAAAAAAAACAAAAACAAATTTTTTTAGTCCCCAATACCAACATAGACAGTTAATAGGAAAATAGTTGTTATCATTATTTTACCCTATAGGTAAATTGGGCCGTCGCCTTGGGATCCTAAATCCATTTTACTAGACGTACATACACATGCAATCGTATAAATTTTCTGCATTGGACAAACACAGTTGCGTAGGAAATAAATAAAGCAAATTATAATAATAAGACGGAGGAACACAAGTTCAACGAGGCATGTGCCCATAAATGAGTTGGCCCCAAAACAAATTATGGAACTATTTTAGATGGTGATATGTCTTTGTCTTTCATTAAAAAATAAAATAAAATATACTTTTTCACTCTTCAGTGGAAACCGCCAAGATTTTCCCATTTGCACTCACAACACGTAGGACGTCACGGAGGAAGTATTTTTTTTAAATATATTTTCATAAAAATCTGCTTATCTTGTTCTTCTTTTCTATCTTTTATTATTCCATCACAATGCTTTTCCCTCCATTTTAAAGTTTTTATGGAATAATTTACGCCTCCGTTAGTGGGTCGGTTGGCGACTTTAACGTCCCCGGATTTCGAGACAGTTTAGAGAACACGTTTTACAAGCAAAGTGCTTTTTACTTTAACGTTTTAACGTATGAAAATCTGGCTTTTTTGGTTAAATGATAAGAATGGTATAAATTTTTTGTCTTATTATTATGAGATATTTATTTCATAAAAATCACAATCTAATCTCATACTTTCATTACAATTTACTATTCAATTAAAAAACAAAACTTAAGCATTTAATTAAGCTATTAAATATAATAAAATATTAAATATATTTTATAAAAATAATAATTACTAAAATATATATTAATAATTTATTTGTGTATTTTATATTTGAATTCTTAAAAGAAAAGTGAGGAAGTTTAAAATCACATAGGAATGGTTTAAAGTTAGATTTACTAATATGTAAATATTTTCAATTTTAGTTAAGTAAACAATTGTTATACATTATTAACACACAAATAAATGATAGAGTTTGTATGTGTAATTATATTTCAAATTTATGTGCACTACTATTTTACATTTGTTTTCCCTCATTTAAAATCTAGTACAACTACTAAATTAACTACTGAAATAACCATAATACATCATAATAGAAATTAAGTTTAGAATGCTTATATTAGTTGAAAGCATAAAACTAAATAATACACAGTTCATTGGGTGAAGTAGGCATAGGTGGTAGAAATGATGTCAAGAGGAGATTTTGATGCAATTTGGTTCTAAAGTATTTGTTATGCCTTGATCACATCAAAAAATTCACATATGGACTCATTGTCACGTTGATGCATTCTTATCATCTCATACACACTAGTATTATATCTAGCATATTGATGTTCTATGATGCATGTTATTATATGCAATTGTTAGGGTTGAATTTATGCCCTACAACCTATTGAAAAAAGGGATGTTTATTGACTCTTTAGAAGATTTGTCTTCATCAATCATTTGAGCTAAAACAACAATAAATAATTGATGTTTTTTAATGTTTATGATCTTATTTTGAAATGTTAAGGATCGAAGAGAGTGTAATAGTGGTTTAGAAAATTTTAAATGTCCATAATAGTTTGATCTAATAGTTGATAGGAATAAATTATATTTGGTGTACTTTCTTAATTTTCATAATCATAAAATTATTCTTTTGTATATTTTGCTAATTTCTAATTATCAAATATTTCACAAGTGAATCATGGTTACAATGATGTAGTCTTATCATCTCATACAAATTAGTGTCATGTCTACCATGTTGGTATTTTATTGTGTTTTTCATCCTATGCAATCGTGGAGATTAAATTAATGCCCCACAACATATGAAAATATGAAAGTCTATTGGCTTTTTAGAGGATTTCTCTTCATCAATTATTTGGGCTAAATTAAAATCCAATAGTTGATATTTCTAAATGTGCATGATTTATTTTGGAATATTAAAGGGTTCACTATTGGTCTAGAAAATTCTTGATGTCCATACTAATCTGATTTAATAATTGATGTGACCACTTAATTATATTTGGTGTACTTTGTTAATTTTCATATTTATAAAATTCTTTAAATGTAAATATAGTCTATTTATTTCTAATCATTAGAAGTGAGTGGATTTTTCAATAGAAAAATAAATATTTTAATAAAATATATATTTTTATTTTAAAAGATAACCATATACCATTTTATCTTACAAGACAAATACATTGCACATAATATCTTAGAATACTCAAATAGTACAAAATGGATGTGAAAAAGTACTTGTTAAGTTTTGGAAACTTAATTTTAATAAATAATATAAATTAAAAGGCAAGTCAGTAAGTTCTTGGTCTATGGTGTCGTTGAATGGTTCTTAATGAGCCTATTGAGGATCAAGTACTTCATGAGTGCAAGGCTCCGACATCATAAGAGACAAGGTTGGGATTGTGTGCCTCTGATCATCCCTTAGATTTTGGCTCTTACCTAAACAAATTTTGACTCTTATCTAAACATGTTTTAGCCAAAAGCTCATGTGTCTATATTAGATAACTATAAAAGACTTCCTAAATAAATATCCCTCCATAAAAAATAAAAAAAAAATCAGTACTTCGAAGAAATAAAAATAATAAGAGCTCTTGGTAACAAAAAAGAATAATATCAAACTCACTAAAAAGTTTTGGAAAGGGATAGTCGCTTCTATTATAGACATTAGTATTACTTTTATTATGGGATTTTAATAACAACTTGATCAGTCTATGTTAGAAAGGGTATACAATCTTTATTTTTAAGATTACAGTTGAACAATGATGATTCGAATTCAACGAACTTCAGCCATCATCCAACTGCTTTCCGAAGCAAGCGAATAATGCACGGGGCTCAACCACTCGTGAAACACTTTAGCCATGTGAAGTGTTTTTTCCTTGACCACGACAGACTAAGCGCCAAAATTAATCCCCATCTGCTACGATCTCCACTCCTTTACACCCTAATCTTCTATATAATCAGCAATGTGTGAACCCAAATTTGTGCTCATGAAGAGAGTTTAGCTCAGCATAAGCTCCCTATGTTGCTTGTGTCAATTAATGGCATAAACCTTTCTAGCTGTATAGATCCAGTAGAGCCAGATCCCTTAGGCATTGCATTGTATTGTGTCACTAGAATTTGTTCACCATGGGTGGGAGAGGAAATGCTTTAGCATTGTTTGTTTTGTTAGGACTGTTTTACATTCATGCCGGCGCCACCAAATCCTTTGGAATCTTCGAAAGTCTGGTTCGAAAGCCTGCAGTCGCAGAACCTGCACCGAAACCTCACGTCGAAGATCCTGAAAGTGTAGTTAAAATGGTGGAAAGGTGAGCAAGCATGAAGATATATTAGTGCATTGAACTTCATTTCACACCTAGTAGGCTTTAAATCGATATAGAGGAGGATATTTTCTGCATCTGATATGCATTATTGTGGGCATTCACTAAAGTTTGTGTAGGGACGGTGAAGATTCAATCTTGTCCCGTACACCAGTTTTGTGAGCCTCACTTCATTATTGTGCCATTCATTACTTTGTACGTGTTGTCCTCAAATGCATTTATACTAACTAGTGTAGGAACACTGCATAACTGGAGTGAGATGTCAGTATTTCATAAGGTAGATCTCACTGTATTTTATGATGAATGCCTTATGGATATAGAATGTCCCGCTAACAGATGAAATTGGGTGAGATATAACTGCATTAGGCTGCCTTCAATTTAGTAGATAGCCACCAATAGTTCGACAATGGTCAAGAAAGCAACTTTTAAAATTATATAGTTTGTTGGTATGATTTTTGCATAGTTCATAATTTGTAGAATTTTTTCTGCAAATAAATTTGCGTGAGTTTTTTGAATCACATAGTTCTACTTTTATGATGAATTACTGAGGGTGATTCAAAACATCAAATAAAAAAATTTACATAGTTTGTTTTCAGAAATTTTTCTATATATCATATTATTATTAAAAATTGATAGAAAAGAAAGTCCAAAATGTCATTTTTAGCCCAGAATGTTTATGCAAGTTATTTTCTGAGGTACTTTTTACTGTAGGAGGGGGTCCAACTGCCAGTATACCACTTTTATTGAAATAGTACTATATGCTTTCTTATGTTTGGGGTAAAGAAAACTAGTTCAGAGGTTCAGTACTCTGTTTTTCCAAGTGCTCTGTTTTTTCTGTCATAAAATATCTTATATTGTTATTGTGTATAAAGTAAAGTTTGTTTGAGTTAGAATAGTATTATCTAGAATAATCTTTCAAAAAGGTTCAATATTTCACATTAGGAATATCATCTGATATCATAAACACGAAATGTACCATTCATTATCATAAAAACATAATTTTTTATAGCTATTACTCATAAAACATAGATTAATAAATTTGACTATAATAACTACAAATTGAATTCTAATAAGAATATAGCAATATGATAAAGTAGTTAAAATTGATGATAGACTGTTTATACTTCACTTTTCTCCTCCTCCTTTTTTGACGGTTTTGGGTTGGAGATCTGGAAACCATTGATGGTTAGTTTTCTGGAACCACTGTGTGATTCGTATGTTTGATTGTAATGTAATGCAGGAGCCTTAACAGTTCGAGGAGGCAGCTGGGTTATCTGTCATGCGGAACAGGAAACCCCATGGATGACTGCTGGAGGTGTGACCCCAACTGGGAAAGCAACAGGCAGAGATTGGCCGACTGTGCAATTGGATTTGGCAGAAACGCCATTGGAGGACAAGGCGGTAGATATTATGTGGTAACAGATCCCAACAACGACGATCCGGTGAATCCCCGGCCGGGCACTCTGCGTCATGCTGTGATTCAAACAGAGCCCCTGTGGATCATTTTCCAAAGAGACATGGTCATCCAACTCAAGGAAGAGCTCATCATGAACAGTCACAAGACAATTGATGGCAGAGGAGCCAATGTCCACATTGCAAATGGCCCCTGCATTACAATACAATATGTGACCAACATCATTGTACATGGCATTCATATCCATGATTGTAAGCCTGCAGGAAATGCTCTGGTGAGGGACTCTCCTGGTCATTATGGATACAGAACTATCAGTGATGGCGACGGGGTTTCAATATTTGGAGGGAGTCATATTTGGGTCGACCATTGTTCACTTTCCAGCTGCACAGACGGACTTATTGACGCCATCAGAGGGTCCACTGCTATCACTATCTCCAACAATTTTATGTCTCACCATGATAAGGTTTGAGGTTTTGACACTTTGTTTTGGGGTTTCTGCTTGATAAAAGAAGAAACTTTTGAAATTTGTGCAACCCTAATCCTCATAACCCTAACTTTATTGGGTTTGTTGCAGGTGATGCTCCTGGGGCACAGTGACGAATATACCCAAGATAAAAATATGCAAATAACAATAGCATTCAATCACTTTGGGGAAGGGCTTGTTCAGCGTATGCCTAGGTATAAAGCAAATCTTATCTTATTTTCAGCCCAAACAAAATTAGCCCGAAACAAATCCCCCCATTTGTCTATAATCATGACTAATGAAGATGGGTATAATGCAGGTGCCGACACGGGTATTTTCATGTGGTGAACAATGATTACACCCACTGGGAAATGTACGCCGTTGGGGGAAGCGCAAACCCCACCATTAACAGCCAGGGTAACAGATTTAGTGCCCCTGCCGACAGATTCTCCAAGGAGGTACTTTCACTTTATTAATACTTTTATTATGATATTTAGTTTGTCTCATTCTCCCTAATCTCTAGCACTAAACAATTAGAAACTGTACAGGTGACCAAGCATGAGGATGCCTCTGAGAGTGAATGGCAACAGTGGAATTGGAGATCAGAAGGGGATCTCATGTTAAATGGAGCATTTTTCACAGCGTCTGGTGCAGAAGCATCGTCAAGCTATGCAAAAGCTTCTAGTCTGGGGGCAAAGCCCTCGTCTCTTGTGGCTTCTCTTACTGCAACTTCAGGTGTTCTCACCTGCAGAAAAGGTTCCCGTTGCTGACAATGGAAACCCATATCAATATTTAGAGCTTTTTTATATGTACTATAGATGGTAACTTTATTCTTCAACCTCGGCCTGCATGTCCCTCATGGTGAGGCGATTGTTAGTGGGTGCAGAAGCGTTGTTGACTAATATTAATCTCTCTTTTGTCTTGTTAATTATTGATTATCTCTTTAATTAAGTCCTTATTTGTCATTGATGTCGACAATTGTTCTGGTTAGTTGCCATGTTCACTGGTTTGAAAAAGGGAATGGTACGATTTTAGTGCACCGCATTTCACTTTTAACTCCATATAATGACAACTAGGTTTTAAAATTCACTACTAGTTATATAGTTTCTACATTTGTAATGGTTAAAAACTAAAGGAAAGGTTCTTTTATAGTCTATTGTAGTAGCCATGTGTTTTTGGGTCCACATATGATAACAGCAATATGAGACTATCCAGTATAAAGTATAAAGTGCCATCATGAATGATATAAGAGTACAAGGCTTTAGACTAAGATTTTTTCACATAAGAGTCAAATATTGATGGGTGTTTATTTTCTCAAATTCATTTAGGTTCATCTTAAATGACATCTGAGTTTTGCACTTGATAACACTTGTTCTTTCGTGAATTCATTCAAACCCATTCAATTTCACCAATAGATCAATGGTCCGTCGACATAATATACTTTTCCCTTTTATTGTCTATTTAGTTTCAAGAGAATGTTTTGATAAATTTTATATAATTGTAAATGATATAATTTTTATGTGTAGTTGAATTTATACACTTAATTTTGTTGTTACATAAATCTGTATTTGTTTCTTATTTATATATTTTATGTATTCACAATTTCAACTTAATTGATTTGTTTGTTTGATTTTGACCATTAATCTATTTATAATATATAATCTAATCTTATCGAGCAAATTTGATCTAAGTCATGTCTATAGGTATCAAGTTTCCCTTGTAGCTACAATTTTGATTATCTTAAATGCAAAATCTAAATCGAATATTTCTATTTTATTGGTTTTATTTGATATTTTGGTCCTAAGTTGACTATACATAATTTTTCACAATTTGATGTTATATATTATATAAAGACGTTTTAATTATTATTTTTTCTTACATATCACTATCACCACTTTATTGTTTGTCAATCAAAGACCACATCTCTTAATACATGGAGATTCAAGAATAATTGTCCACACTTACACATCCTAACATTTGTGAATCATCTAGTGATTATTCTAGAATTCAAATAAATGTTCGAACAGTGTTGTCTATTATTAAATATAAAAAAAAAATATTTTTTATTATGTAAGTTTTAATAACTTATTGTAAAAAAAATATTTTAAAAAGCGATGTTTATATCATACTTCATAACATTTCCAATAGAGATGATAAAATTTAAAAAAATTTAAGCAAAGATTATTAACAAAAAAATATAATGCATGGATACATTTTCATACTTTCTTATTGCATATATTTTTTCAAATTATTTTTGAAAGTCAAAGGAATTATAATTTGGACATAGGTGTATGTCATAACACATAACTTGTTTGTATACATCGATATTCAATTTTGTTTTGAAACAATGATGTCAATACCTAATATGTAGATACTTTAAATATTTTTTTCTCACTATTTTACTATATTTTTACATGTAGAACAAAGAACTTGATGTTTGATGAAAACCTATGTTCAATAAAATATAAAAATAAATATATAGTGAAATAAAAAATATTAAAAGTTATTATTCTTGGAAATCTCATTTTGAGGGCTAAAATCATGTAAATTATCTTGTCAATTCATTCCATTTAAGGCCCTCTTGAGGTTAGAAACTAAAAATTGTAAGGAAAATTTGAGATGGTGAAAGTGGATAGACAAGAAATTTTGTTCACAGGTACTCAAGGACCTTCATTTGAAGGTATTCCATGCCAACAATTGGTTTTAAGAAAAAATCAGATGAAGGTGATTTTCAATAATGGTAAAAAAGGACTTTCGTTTGAATGTCCTTTTTTATTCCTTTTATGGAAATATCTAATAAAAAAGGAATAAAAAGGGTCCTTCAAATGAAGGTTGATTTTTTTTCATTTTTATAATTTTCATAAAAGTAAGAAAAAGAACAAAGGTTCCTTTTTCCATCTCTGGGAATTATCTTTTTTAAAGGTATTTTATGAACGTTCAAATGAAGGACCCTTCATTTGAAGAAGTACCTTTGAACAAAAATACCTTCATTCAAATAATTACCTTCAAATGAAGTTTTCTAAAAAGAACTTTTCACCTTCATCCGGGTTCAAAAATATGATGTCCAGAGTTTGGGGTCCATTATTTATGGATCACCCAGGTGCTACATTAGACACAAAAATTAAGTAAAATTACTTGGTTCATTTATATTAAAAAATTAATTTATCAAATATTTTGATTTATTTTACTCTATAGATAATTAAGTGAATCTAGGTTAATGGTGTGTATTTGTATGTATTGTGTGTGATTACCCTAGATAATTTAGGGTGGAATTTTTTTCTTGCATTTTAGTAAATCCTTAATTATCTCTCAAGTTGTTCTAGAGTTTTGAGATATCCATTGTTTGGAACTATCATTCTAGATTTGGTTAAATAAGTTTACTATTGGCTTTAGAATATTTGTGTATTTTCTAGTTGACTCCATGTGGAATGCTTGGACTAATTGCATTTCTATCTTTTCCTTGTCATTCACCTAGCTATGATTAGTATATCTCTTAGAGCTTTATTCACAATGATTTATCTTTAATAGTGTTGATCTTAAAAGTTTGCACTCATGAGAAATAAGTTATGGCAAGTTCAGTGAGTGGTAGACAAACTGTGCCCACTGAATGACCTCCAAGGTTTTGGAAGCTCACTATTTGCAGGGGGGCTTGGAAAGGGATAGAGATAAAACATGAATATAAATTGACACTAAGGCGATTCATGAGCATGCAAATCTTTTACAACACTTTAAGCCCTTACTACAAAGTATAATGTGATTTAAAATCATAACATTACAAACAATGCAAAGAGTATAAAACATGATTTCATTACCATTTACTTATGCTATTAATCACAAAAGCCAGAAAAAGCTAAGCAACGAATAACAACATTCTTCAAATGATACAAAATAGAGTGACTTAAGATAATTATAGAACATAAATAATACACAAAAAAGGCTAGAAGAGCACAATTGGCTATATTGTTTTCTATTAAGAATTAAGTGCAATGTTAAGATCTCTATAATGGATATTCTACTACTAATAGTTCTCAAAGTATTCTAAAAATGAAGTGATGTTAGCCCTTAATATAGAGCTTAACTATAATTCTATATAATGCGTAGCCTTGACATGGAAGAAGCGACTCAACAAAAAATATTCTCACATTCTTCTACCTACTATGTGCCATAATGATGGCCACTGTAACTACCTTGGGCTAATGATTTTGCATCATCATTTTCCCTCTATGCATGCAAAGCTATAACCACCTATACCATCCACTCTCTTATGTTGTAACTACCTTAACATGAGTCTTCCCTTTCATTAGCGCTCATGCCTTTGATATTTCCACATATATTCTTGATGTCTTATGCTTCTAAGATGACAAATGACATGCTGTAAATTTAAAACAGAAACAAAGAAGACAAAACACAATATTTATAGTGGTTCAACAATTGCCTACATCCACTCTCAAGCAGGGAATTCTTATATTAATTCAATCTACATTCCACTACATACATAGACTACACACAATCATTTATACAAAGCTCTTCGAATATGAAGAGATGGGAGAAAACAAACGGTCATGTGACCATTAGGCTTCACATCCCAACAATCTCCCCCGTGAAGTCCAACCGACACAACCATGCACTATGACATCCCCTACTTCCTATTTTGAATCTCAAAAAACAACTAGACCTTGAGAAGATCTCAATGTTGCCTTATTCCTGCACTCTGAATGAGTCTTCTCCAAGTAATATCAGAATAAAAAATATCTTCTCCTCCTACTTTATCAGACATTAATTCACCATGACCAAAACCACAACTTCCTACAAGTGAAAAAAAAAAAAAACAACATTCCCGCTTCATCCACATCTACATAAGGACCCACAACATCCATAAATCCTGCAGAGTAGCACATAGTAGTTCTGATTTTTTAAATCCTGCAAAGTAGCACATAGTAGTTCTGATTTTTTCAGCAACATTAAAAAAACTTTATTCCACAATAGTTGCCTGATCATGCACACTCCCCTGTTCCTGGACAGAGATGCCAACACTGTGTCGGTGATCATCAAAAGTCCTCTGTTTCAGCAGAGAGTCACTAGTATTTCCTTGTGGCTTCAGCATTTTGGGAATTACCCCTAAAATAGTGGGTATCTACTTTCTCTTCTCTCCTTAACCTCTTAAAAGTTTACAGCCTAGTGCTTGTAATTTGGGTAATCTCATAGAGGCTTGGCTGACGGATGTTTCCGGAAGCCAATCTACAAAGATTTTCATATTAAGAAGTCATTCGTGTCAGAGGCTCAGAGTTTTTAAATAAAGGGAAATGAAAAGAGATTCTTGAGCACTGGGGGGTTTAAGTCGCATAATATATAGTTGCCCATGAAGCGAGGGCATTATTCATTAGGTGGCATCACATAAACGAGAGCTCTCAGCTCTATCTATCTATCTATATTCTTGTAGTAGGCTTCCTTTAATCCCCTTTGCAACAACCAGCAGTAGAATAACATAGGTAGCATATTGTTTGCTTGTCTTTCTTGATTTCTTATCCATCAAGGAGTGATCAGATCAGTCGGTCAGGCCTTCCTCTGCCTCTGCCAAATCTCCTGCTCTGCTTACGTAAACTAGGAAGGTGAATTCAAAGCATCGAACTTCGTTATCGGAGGACATTGGTCGTTCTATATATTGCCCCTTTTTCTAAAATGTCATACAGATCAGAGCTTTCATGAGCTCCTTAACAACGTCGATCATCACCATCTAATGCATTTTCCTGCTTCTCCTGATTTCCCTGATCCACCGTTGTAGGCTGGATTGAGTGAGTGAGTTGCACAACGTGTAGGTTGGCTGACTAGAATAAAAAAAAAGTGCAGTAAGGCAGAAGGAAGGAAAATTTTCAGGGGTAATTCCTTCTTGACATCAATGACAATATTCCCAACAAGTAGCTATGCTCAAATTTATGGAGCTAGGTGTTAATAACATAGTCAGAGTACATGTATCAATAATTAAAATAATTGGAACTATTGATAGGAATTTTAACAATGTAATTATTTTTATGTGTTTCAATGTTATGATGCCATCCTTTTCACATTTAATCATCATGCAAAGCATAGCACTAATAATATCATTTAATTACTTGCATCAAATAACGACACCATATCATTATTATCATCATCATCATATTAATCCATTTAGATCTAATATATACTTGTAGCTATATTGAAAAGAATTTTAATATCACCTACTTTATTTTGCACCCTAGCATGCATCAAGCATCCTAATATCTTCTTGTCGTGATGGGGTTGGAGTGACACTACAAAAAGAAATTTCCCACTAATAAGTCTTTTCACTTCCTTAGATTAGGATGTTAGATAAGTAGACACAAAACTCTTATTCAAATTATTTTGTAACTTAGTTGGCTTCAGATCTATTGTTTCTATGCTAGTTGCCTTGTTTTATTATTTTTGGGACCGGTTATATTTTCAGAAGTGACATTTATGCTGTCATGCATAATTTTTTTTTTAATCAATAATAGGCAACCGTATTTAAGACTCTCGAACAACACTCCAGTCATTCAAATCTGCGAGTAGAGCCGAGTGTAGGCACAAGCTTGCGAGCACAACAACCAAACGAGGATTTGAAGCCTAGTGATAGCCTCACCAACGAAGTGTTTTGACTCCTACTCTAAATATGCCACCATGCATATTTTTTTATATAAAAAGAATAAAATTCTAATTTTGAAATATATAGATTTGTCACATCAATATCTACTATATGGATATTATTCCATGTGTTTTTTTGTTGCATATATTTTTTGGTTAATTTTTTTAATTTAGAGTAAATGCAATTTGGAAAGAGGAGTATGTTGTAATGAATAACTTTTTGTGTATGCATTCGAGTGAACTTATTCTTTTTGTGTTGAAATGAGGATATCATATTCCTAAGGAAAATGTGTTTTTTACAATTTTTTTTTATTTTCATATTTTTCCACATGTATGAAATACATAACTTAATGTTTGAGGAAAAGCCTAAATTTACAAGAAATAAAAAAAAATATCAATGAGGTAAAATATATTAAAAATTTGTTTTTTGAAAAACTTATAACAAGGAATATGTAAGTTTGCAAAACATAGCTTCTAAATGAATTCATTTGACCTCCCATAAGGTAAAGTAAAAGTGATTTTGTCAGCATTTTGATAGGTGCAAAGGAAACACCATTGTAGGTATGATTTAAGAGAAGAGGGGTTCTATCAAAGGGGGTTTCATATAGGACTCTTCAATTAATTACTTCAAATGAGAACTATCAAGGCTTAAATGATTATATTTTTTAAAATAATATCTGATTTTAGGAAAAAAATAAAATGTACCAAGTTTGGAACTCATTATTGTGGGATTGCCCTTTTGATTTGTTTTCTTTATTGAATTATTTTAAAATAATATCAATAGAGTCTTTAAATTTCTACACCTCTTGCTTCTTTATGGTTGGGCCCATATCCATTTAAGTAACATTACACTCTTCAAGAGTGATGTCATCCTTTTCTCTCTCAACTATAGTGACAACAATGTGAAAAGTCTTTTTTTTTTTCCAGAATCATCCTTGGTGATTTTGGTTTATATCTTGGATTTATCCTTGTCATTTGGCCTTATTAATCTTGTTAGAAAATGGTATAAACTTGTAGAGGTTGGATCTATGGCTGATTTTCCTTTAAATTATTCTTGTAATAAGTTTGGAGTTATATATTGCTCCTCGTAGGAATCTTCATTTTCATGTTCTTGTACATTTTGAGCATTCAGCTTTGCATCATGCTTATCCTTTCCTTGTAGTTGTTGCTCTTGGTCCTTTGATGATTGATCTTATTTTTTTGTTGATATTCACCCCAATATCCTCAAAAACCTCTTTATCTTGCACTTCATTATCTATATATTCAACTTGTTCTTCTTGGTGTGTCTCAATTAGTGAGGGATCATTGTTGAATGCTTTGTCAAGTGAAACTTCCATTTTTATTTATTTCTTCTTCTTATTCTTCATGTATCATCTTAGAGACCTTGTACTAGCAGTAGAAGCCCACTCTTTCACCCCTCATTCCTTTGCAACTCTTTGAATGTCATGCGACTTAGGAAACGACACAATATTATGGGAAACTTATTTTTGTTGATATATTACCTATTTATTGGCCCTAGGAGAAATATATTCTTCATCATCTTTTGATTCATTGTAATATCCATAATTTCAACCTCGTGGTATCTTGTGGCATATAAGTGGTGGTGGTAGGGGTAGATAGAAGAATGAGAGAAATGGCTTGGGATTGTGTAGTGGAAGGCAGAGGTGTTGTGGAAGTAAAAACTTTGAAAAAAGAGGGAATCTCTTGAAAATATGAGGAATGGATGACTTGAATGGAAGGATGAGTCTTGGTTTTCCTTTTCCTTGTTTTCTTTGGATTTGGAATTTAAGTGGGTATATTTGTCCTTTTTAGAAGGTTTTAAAAGTTTTCATAAGTTTAATTAAAGGTTAAAATGCTTATAATGAAGAGAAAGATTAATATTCAAAATGCTACTCCAAAAAATTAAGCCATCAAGGGGCTTCATCCTCATGATAGTCTCTTTTGTGGGTTTTACATCACTCCTTGTAGCTCTCATGTGTTTAGGAGCATTTGTAAGGTTTAGTAAGTTGTGTGAAGTCATTAAAAGTTGGAACACTTATAGTGAAGAAAAAAAATGATTCTTAGTTTTAGGTCTATTTGGTTGAACCTCTAGTGGATTAATAAAACCTTTTCTCTCTTAGAAGGATCCTCTCCTAAATGTTGAATACAAAAAGGGTTATTTATTTCAATGACATTCTTGATGCAGATTATTTGAGAGATTGGTAGCAACTTAACAAGATATTTAGGTTCCATCTTCACCCCCAAAAAATAACTTTGTTCTTGAAAATACCTTTTGCACTACGAATTTCCCATTAATTTATACTTTGATGTTGAATTTATATAGACATTTTATATGGATCTACCTATCCCAGATTAGTACCAAAAAACTCTACAAAATGTTAGTTGATTTCTAAGAGCACTTTGATCATGTGAGTATGAGCTAGAATCTTGATCTTAGTCCTAGGAAATAGATTATTATTTATTGGTATAGGCTTATTGAAAAAAAAACCCTATTTTTAAGAGGTTTGCCATGGTTATGAACTATTTTAAGTCTAACATTATTAAAAGAAATGCTAATTTTTGCAATGTGTCTAATTTTTTGATAATGTCTTTCTTGATTTTAACTTTTCCAAAAGTGTTGTTCCTTCTTATATAATCTGAAATCCTTGGATAAAATGGGTAATTTCTCTTGGTATGGAATCATGTTTAGCTATGTTGAAGTTCTTAATAGTAAATTTAACCACTTTTTTTTTTAAGAAACAAGGTTCTTTGGCTCCAATGGAAATTGAGAAATGAGGATATTAGGGTAAGAGGAGTTACCTTAAAAAGTCTTCTAGATAACTCATACCTTATCATGTTTCTATGCAAGTTATTAAGATAATTGAGTTATCTAAAGATAAGTTCATGGAGCTCATGGACGAAGGACATGCCTATATTAAGATATAAAAAATAATATTTAATTACTTTTAGCCTCATGATGCTAGGTTGCTTGATGACAAGTCTTTAAAACTATATATATATATATATATATATATATATTCAACAATATTATAACAAAATTACAAGTTTGAGAATCTCTAAGAAGATATTGGTCTACAAAAAATATACATACTTTGACAGTGTTGATCTAGAGGTGGTTAGGGAGAGTGGCAATATCTCTAGTATCTCACACTTGTGGGGGATTTTCAAATTGATAGCTAATTTTTTTTTTGTAACAATATAGCTAAATGCTACTACTCAAACTCAAGATGAGAACTTTCTTGATCAAATATAGATGTATGATGTTTATTTTTACTATTTATTCCTTTGATTTTGTATTTTGGAAATAAATTGTTTATGCCCTTTCATTAACTAGTAGATCTTGTTTGTTAATGTTGGTTAGCCATGCCTTGTGAATTCATATTGTAAGCTACCTTTTCTTTAATATGGATTATAAATTCTTAAAAAATCTTGTTATGATCGTAGCACTTGATTTATTTCCTTACAATCTATAATGATATATTTGAAAATATTTCACATGTGAATTTGATACACTAAAAGTTAAGTCATCATCAATGTTATTGATAACGTTTTGTTATATTTATAAGGGAATAAATCATTCTTGTGTAAGTATTTGTAAAAAAAGGTAATCAAGGTAATAATAAATATAAAGGAGTTGTCCTAATAATGAATATCCTACATGATGGATGCATGGAAATGACTATGGGGTATTTTTTTTTAATATATATTTCTCCTAGTCATGCAATTTGAATGTAATTTGGAGCATAAAATGATGAATAGTGGTTAGTGGGAAGATAGTTAAGATTTGGCTACCTATGAAATTTGAAATTTCAAGAAGTAGATCAATCTTGGAGCTACAAATTTAGCTTGATATAATTTTACATACATAGATGTGGACAAATGAAAAATATTGATCTATATATCAAAAAATTGAGTGAGTGTAAGGTTAAGTTCTAATGTGTGATAGTCAATATGAATCTAAAACCAATAGTAACAATACATTAATTGAAATCATAAATTAAATAAAATACTCCCCACACCCACACAAAATAATATTAAATAAAAGATAAAACTATACATTATATATGTTTACCCTTTGTAAATGTTTGCTGATTATCCTTATTTTTTAGTGGATAAAAAAGAAGATAACAATGAGCTTAAATCAGAATGTTATAATGTTTTGTTAATTATCCCATTACATGATTTCATTGTTTCGTTACCTTCAAAGTAAATAGATCTATTATAGATCTCTAATTGTTTTACCATGATCGAAAGAAAAGGAAAAGAACAAGCTTAGTCAAAGGAACAATATATACAAAGAAAATGTACAAAGTAAACAATAATCACCCTTACAATAAACCTTGAACACTCAAGTTTAGGCCTTTGAGGTGTATTGAGCTACGATGACCAAGAACATGTTAGATACTATATTGGGGTCCACTAGCTGCTTCAATTAAATCGACTAATAGAGCAAAAAGAACAATACTATTGCTTTCGTTAAGGATAGCAAAGATAGCTACCCAATAAACAAACAATGACCAACGTTAATATTATACAGATGACCAACTTTCTCTTAGGACACAAAGATGCCTTATTTGACTACTGCTAACATTTGTCAAAATATTACCCAGTCAACAAGGCTTTCTAGAGATCATACCCCAAGTCTTACCTAATTCCGCTAACAGCGGGAACCTTTTCTACAAGTGAGAACACCTGCTGCTCCGGTGAGAGAAGGTACAAGAGATGATGGCCTTGCTTCTACGCTTGAAGCTTTTGCATAGATTGAATATGCCCCAACACCTGACGGAACAAAGAATGCCCCATTTAACATTTTATCTCCTTGTGATCTCCAATTCCAATGCCTCCATACATTGCCTTCTGTATTTTCTCGTTTTGTCACCTGCAAGTTATAGACACTAGAGGAATCATACAACCATTTTATACTTCAAGAATATAATATGAATTGTATGGGTTTTATAGATCTAATACCTGCTTGTGCAATGGGTAATTAGGGGCAATGAATCTATTGCCTTGGCTATTAATGGTGGGGTTTGCACTTCCTCCAATGGCGTATAATTCCCAGTGGGTGTAATCATTGTTCACCACATGAAAGTATCCAAGGCGACACCTGCATTAAGAGAACAAACGATTAACCTTTAAAAGTTGTATAATGGGTTTTAATCAAGGTTAAGAGATTGAGAAATGGTTGTTTCTGAATTCATTTGTGTACAAAATTTTGTATCAAAATCCCATTCCTGTAATCCATAAGCTAAGAGAACATAAGAAAACAAAAAAATTTAGAAAGAAAATAAAAAATAATTTTTTTACCTGGGCATACGTTGAACAAGCCCTTCTCCAAAGTGGTTGAATGCAATAGTAACCTGCATATTAACATCTTGCTTATAGGAGTCACTGTGTCCTAGGAGCATCACCTGTAATATGTGGAGTAATGAACATGAAAATATAAGACTCCATTAATGCATTAAAACGAGCATTTTAAAACTAAACTATTGCAAAGTTGTGAAGTAATATCCGTAATAAAAGAAGACATATACCTTGTCATGATGTGAGAAAAAGTTGTTTGAAATAGTGATAGAAGTGGATCCTTTAATGGCATCGATCAATCCATCTGTGCAGCTTGACAGTGAACAGTGATCCACCCAGATTTCTTTTCCTCCATGGATAGAAATCCCATCTCCTTCACTTCGAGGTCTAAAGCCATTCTGGGTCGGGGATTTCCTCACCTTTGCATTTCCTGCTGGTTTACAATCATGGATATGTATTCCATGAATGATAATGTTGCTCACAGACTCTATTGTAATGCAAGCTCCATTTGCTATATGAACGTTGGCTCCTCTACCATCAATAGTCTTATAGCTGTTCATGAGAAGCTCCTGCTTGAACTGAATGACCATATCTCTTTGGAAAACTATCCAGAGAGGCTCAGTTTGAATGACAGCATGGCGCAGAGTGCCTGGGCGTGGATTGGCAGGATCATAGTCATTGGGATCTGTGACAACGTAGAATCTACCGTTCTGACCTCCAAGGGCATTTCGACCAAATCCCATTGCACAGTCGGCCAGCCTTTGTCTGTTGTTAACCCAATTGGGATCACAGCGCCAGCAATCATCAATGGGGTTCCCAGTTCCACATGAGAAATAGCCTAGCTCCCTTCTGGAACTATTAATACTCCTGCACCACATATCTTAAATACATTAATTATATAGAAAAATTCTAATATCTTTTCTTGGTTTATATGGATGATCCTTGACACCAAGTTACGGAAATGAGTATTCTGTTTTTAGAATATACCAAACATCTATTATTTGGTGTATTCTAAAGACTAGATAGCTGTTCCCCCAAATCACAATAGTCTCTACATAAGAATTCGCCATGGAGTTACAAATCCATTTACATCAAACTTATCTCTATAGTAACATTGATGAAGTAGTGTGTAAGGTGCATAGATTTGAAGAAAATAGAAAACACACATTAATAATTTTTCTACTTTTTCTATTGATTCAAAGGATTACACAAACTTCTTGATCAAATGATCAAAGATTCGATCAACTGATCAAATAATCAGAGAGAAAGACTGCAATACATTTCACTTCCCTAAAGGTCCTTGACAATTAACATGCAGACTACATACAAATGACAATCTATGGCTAAGAATAGCAATGCAAGTTCTATATGTAGAAATCCTATTTCAAACATCACACAACAACTGTGCATACAACATATTATTAAGTGGGAGAAATTAAATATTCCAACACGATCTGGATTTCAACGATAAACACAAGAGTTATCAAAATAATATTTTTTATGGAAAACAAAGTAAACAATACATTAGACAAATTACAGCAACACCCAAAGGACCAGAAGAATCATAATGCATAAAATGTCACTTTACCAGGAGTCACTAAAACATCTATTTTTTTTTCACTATCTATAAATACAAGATTTGTTTTAGTACTCTCCTCCCTCTTTACAAACACCACTAAAATTAAAAGGATATTCTAAAACAAACAATCTTTGGAACATCTCAAACAGCAATCAAAATAAGGATATAAAATTGAGGTCCTTTGCATCTTAAAACAATTTGTTAATGCTCTATACACTGCAACTCTGCAATTTTAAAGCTCTAGCTGCTTACCTTTCAACCATCTCGACAACAAGCTCAGGCTTCTCAAGATCATGTGTAACTGGATTTTGAGACAGAGGTTGTCCCATTTCCTGGTTGGTGATGTTTTCATATGTTTCAATTGACCTGGCCATTTCAGAGTGAATGAGAAAGAGAGCAACTGAGAAAAGCAGAGACAGGAAGGATTGACCGGTGGCCATTGTGGGGAAGGGAAGAACAATAGGTTATAATGGTGTAACATGTTGTGGCATTACCTATTCTTATATAGTAAAATTCAGATAGGCACTCTAGTGCAGAGGTAAGGATTAAAATTGAGACCCACCACTTCAAAACTGGGCCCTAGAAAGCTCAATCGTACAGTAGTAATGAACATGGAGGGCAATGGCCATCAACTATATCTAGGATAGAGTTTGACCACTGTCTTCAACTCCAACAAAAATATTTACAAAATAGTTGTGCATGATTCCTGATGTGATATCAGGATCCTATCTTGTTAGAAACCTATATAATTTGAATAGATCAGCGCCTAAACAATAACCATCTTTTCTACTCAGCTATTTAAATGCATTATATTAACTTTTTAGGTATGTAACTTAGTTTATCTGTCCTTAAAATGTCAAGGAAAAGATGGGAAGTATAAACAGTGTTTTGACTTGTTTAGATCATTTATTTGAAATCACACACGTCCTTTTTCAAGTTGTCCATCATCTTAGTTGTTTTCAAATGAATCAAATTAATTGTTTTCAAATGAATCAAAACGTTGAATATGTTTAAACCAAAACGAAAAATACAATATGAACACCTACATGTCTACAAGGAAATAATATAGAAATACAAAAATTTCTTTCAGCCAACTTTCTCTCATCTGTAGTTTTCGTGGTGGGTTTGCGTTTCTTGACTCTGCACATGATGCGCATTTTGCAAACATGTATACATGTCGACTCACTGTTAGGTTTTGGAAAATTCAACTAAAATTTGAAAATGGACGAGATGTTTGGCTTGTAAAAAGCACAATCTCGCTTTTCATATCTTAAATTCCGACATCAAAGGCGTTGTGTCGTAAAACTTAAGCATAAGCCCCATTTCTTGCCGCATCCTTCGTGTTCCACACTATGCTTGGGTCAATTCGAATTACCTATATATGTGGAGGGGCTTTATATTTTAAATTATAGTCTTCGGATGAAAGGCGTTGAAACTATATCAGTTCGTAAATATATGTGAACATCTTTTCTCAAAAGTGTATTTAAAAAGTTCCATTTTACTTTAATAAAGTTAATAGAAAACCTAAATAAATTTTCATGATCATTGGATTATTAAATAAATTTAAAAAATATATTTTTAGATTATTAGTAGCTATTTTTAAAAATATTTTAGTATTGATAAAAAAATAAAATAAACGTTATAGAATGATGATTTTGACAAGAAAAAGGTATCTTATTAGAAATGATTTTACTAAATATAAAATTATGAAAAATATAATATACGACGTAATTTCATTTAATACAAATTATTTGAACATAATTTATAAGTGAAAACTAATTGAACAAGTTAATTTGTCTTCCAATAAATTTTGTATAATCTATAAAATTTGTTATTTTAACTCTTAGAATAATTAGTCATAAATTATTTATTAATGGGCATGAGCCCATACAAAGAAGTCAATCATAAATGCATTACTAAGAAATAGCTTTGTCATTTTTTTTTTCAAGAGATTGGAAATTAAGTGGATTTTAAACCAATTATTGAGTTATTGGATTTGTACTAGTTAAAAATTATTTTCTTAAATTGAATTAGTCACATTTTTCTTTCACATAAAACATAACATAAATGATTGCTTTGTAAAATTATTTACAACATAACACTATATAATCAAATGTCATAATAAGGAGTATAACACAAGCTCATTTGTGCATAAAATATAGATAATACTTCTATTTGCTTAATATAATATTAGCAATACATACTAGCACTATAAATATGACTTACAAAATGATTACCCACTTTGAATAACATTTTATATTTCTAAAAATCAATTATTTTAAAAGTAACTTTAGAAGAACTAAATAAATGAAAAGAGACATGCGGTGAATTTAGATGAAAAATTAAAGTTCCCATTTGTATAGAATATGTTTTACTTTATATTTTTAGCATATCTTAGTGTTTTTATATTATTTTAATTATTTTTTAATTTTTTATCTAGTTTGAAAACATGATATAGAATTTTGCTAATATCTTGTTATAAGAAGTAAATTGATTTGTGTATTTTTAACATCTTCAAAATGCATATAACTCTAAGAATGCCACTATTTTGAATAATTATCTATTAGAATAGTTTTTGTGTGTCATAATTCATGAGATAATTTTAATTTTTTGAAACAAATAAAATTATATTTAATATTGATTTTTTTTGCATTTGTAGAATTCTTTCACACTTTAATGATAAAGGCAACATGGAGGAGGCTTTAGTCCACACCCTTCACTTGTTCAAACTCATGAGCACAACAACCCATCATAGGCACAAGGCCTACAAATTCAATGGCCCAACAAGGATTTGAACCTTGGTGGTCGCGTAGCCAACAAAGTGTTTCTACCTCAACACTAACCGTCCAAAGACAATTTAATTCTACTTAAATATCAACTTAGATAACTTATATTATCAATGTTAATACCATATTTGTTTTTGACATAAATATAAATTACAAAGCTAATTAGGGTACGTAAAGTTGGTTTCAACATTGGTAGTTTCTTTAACATTTTCTATGAACCTAATGCTTTCATGTAACAATTGATGATGAATTTGATGCAAAATTGAGATGTAATAATTTAATATTACTACTCACTATCAATTACAATGTTGATTTTGAATATAAATTTCAAGTTTAAATTACAAATAAACTATTTCATAAATCAGTTTTACTTTCAATTTCAATAATGAGAGTGAAATTAATTATAAAATTAAATAATATTAATTAAAACTATCTAATTTATTAATACAATATTAATATTGTAACATAATATTTTTTTTACTAAACTTGAACATTTTCAATTTTAATTTTAAATATACATTGAATTAAATAAAATGATAAAATCATAGTTTAACCTAAACTTTAATGATTTCTAAAATTTAATAAGATATCTAATTAGAAGTAAATATTCAGATGTTAAGACATACAAAAAAAATTAATTAAACGTTCCAAAAACTATATGTAGAAAAAGTGCAATAAATTTAAAGAAAAATATAAAATTATAATTAAGACATAAGAAAATGTCAAATTGATATTTTAAAAAATATGTAAAAAATGAAATAAATATAAAGAAAAACATAAGATTATAATTATATGACTTGAATGATATCCTTTTAGTAGAATAATTAGAATTATTATATCAATATTAAATTAACATCACACTGCATATATCTTTGTATGATAGTTCCCAAATCTTAATAAAAGAGATACAATTCTTTTTAATACATAAATTTAATAAATCTATAGTTTAACATGTATATTTATAGGTTATTAATAAAATCCTTTGATTTCATTATTTTCTTTCACATTTATGCTTTTGACCATGTCTAATTACATTGGTAAAAACTTTAAAATATTTTTTTATTTTTATAAAATATCATAGAATTATATTTTATATTTTTAATTATTTCTTGTAGACCTTATGAAAAGACATGTTGTCAATTAGTGCCAAAACACTTAGTCATTCATATGGTTGTACAGTGTTGACCGAGCCAACAGGTTGAAGTGTTACCTGAGCTAAGTAGTTGCAGTGTCAACCGAGAAGTTAGTTCCAAACAATATCACCCAAGACACCAGTGTTACCTAAGTTGCATACCATCTCTGAGTGATGAATGTGGCCCGAGCACCCAGTGTCAACTGAGTGCCAGAGTTGCCAGTTCACTATGTCGCCCGAGTGGCAGTATATCACCTGAGTGGATTACTGGACCCGAGTATCAGCATTGGGTCAACTTATTACATATTGTTTGATACTATTTAAATGTGATAAGTAGCCAACTTGTGAAGGTAATTGATTTGGATAAGATATATATGTAAGATACTTTGTTTATCCAAATGATGTAGTAAGAGTATGGATATATGAATCAATTAAAAATGCGAATATGAAGTGGCAGATTGATTAGAAGGCTACAACAATATAAAGGAACAACAGAGTCTCATCTATCACATTTAGGTGATCAGTATTACTTCAAAGGATCTTATTCAGCAAATCAGAGTTGCATAGCAGATCATTCACTGATTCATCCTAATAGGTGTATCAGTCAAAATCCTTTAACAAGCTGGTGGACTTAACAGTCCTTCACAAATCTCCTAACAGAGTGCATACTTAACTGTATTGTATAAATCCTTTCACATGGTGGACCTAACTATCCTTAGTGCTCCTAACAGGGCAGGCCATCAGAAGTGGTCAATTGTAAGCCTTAACCGGCCAACTTTATTACCGTAGTTCTAATTCTTGTGGGTACCATCCCCACCCCAGTTTTACTTTCTATTTGGAAGGTTTCTGGGTAACCAAATATTGTGTCAAGTGTTATGAATGTTTATTGATTTTCTGTTCCATGCATGCAATTAGATTAGTCAATCTAATAAAGGATAAAAATGTATATGTTTTATTGGTTCTTGATTCACCCCCCCCTCTCATTCACCTAGCCTATAATATATTTTCAACAATTGCTATCAGAGCAAAGGTTCTCTTATCATAAGTTTAACAGCTTGAGAAAAGATCAGAGGCAATGGAAATATACAGTCTAGAGAAAGCTATTGAAAATGAAAATATAGATCTACAAGTGGCCATTGATCAAATCAGAAAACTCAAGGTGCAACTCTCTCATTCCTTGAAAAGAAGAAAAGATTTAGCAATGCAAATGAATGAAAAGTGTTATATAGTAGAAAGAATTGGATATTTATGCAGAGAAAGAAGTTCTAAAGAAGCTGATGCAGCCATTAAAGACCTACTTACAAATAATCTCAATTTACATAAAAAATTTAGAAAGTTGAAGAGAGAACAAGAAATTCATTCAGTCAGAATATGTGAAGTCATGGAACAAAAGAACCAAGAAGAAAATGACACAAGAAGATAAAAGATTGATAAGTACAAGATTAGGAGAAAAATAAAATGAAATCCATCATTTTTCACTTCAACAAACATATATGATAAATCAACTCAATAGTTCAAATCAAGAAGTTATCAATCTGAGGACTGAAAATGAAAGACCGCAAAATGATCTCAATACTGAAAGCAAACCAATGAGATTATGATGAACTCACAAGTAAGAATGGATCAGTTGACATAACAAACTCAATTCGAACATCATGGACATATTGGATTAGGTTATACTGAACAAGGTGAATCCTCACAAGAAGGAGCTCAAAAGAACAAGAATCCTACTTGTAATCATTGTGGTAAGTTAGTGAATACATCAAATAAGTGTTGGAGAAATGAAAATTCAAAGTTTAATGGTAAATGCTATAGGTGTAGGGTGCCAGCAAGAAGTTGAGTCCACTTTTTGGGCAAAAAGTGGAAGTGTTTTTCCTATTGTTCAAATGTGCAATCAATTGATGTCAAAATTTGAGGCACTTAGAGATTGAATCTTAGAAAAATCCACTAATAGAAAATGTAGTGCTCAGAGTCTAGTTTTCAAATATGTAATTTTTTTTAATACCCACATGGTAAAAAATATATTTTAGTAGGCATGTTTAAAAACCCCTTTTCAAAATATC
>MU227587.1:646509-671876 GCA_018584345.1 Thuja plicata | reverse complement strand
AATACCCACATGGTAAAAAATATATTTTAGTAGGCATGTTTAAAAACCCCTTTTCAAAATATCTATTTCAGGACCATACCACACACGTGTACGACCACCCTATTTTGAAGTAAATAAATGAATTTTTCTAAATCCTTTTGGGGGAAGGCACCTAACACATCAAAGATTGGTCAAAATATATATATATTTTTTTAATTGAATATATTTTTTTTATTAATTTTTAATTGACTATAAAGTACATTTTCAAAACCTCTCGTGTACGACCACCATAACTTGATGAAAATTTTACTTTTTTGAAAAATTTTACTTTTTATTTTGAATAGAATTCTATGTAGATTGGTCACATATAAATCATTTTTTCAAAAACCTAAAATCAAAAAAGTTATTAAAGTTTTAGTGAACCTTACTATTTTAAGTTTAGGTACCACTTTTGATTAATAAATATTGTAAAAATAGTAAAATTTATCATATCACTATAAAATTTATATTTTTAAAATCTAGACAGTAAGAACTCTAATGGGTTTTAATTTCATCAAAAACTTCGATTAGGAAGACCCTCAAAAAATTACGGTAAGACAGAAATCTGGTGTTCAAATGCCTTAGCCATTATTTTGGAGGTCCAAGCATAGGCTTGGTCCCACCAAACCTGTCCCGAACCAAAATCCAATGCAAATGGTGGTTTGGTAAATTCAAATTTTAAAAAATGGGCATACGTTTAAAAACGTGTACCCGTTTCTTAAATGTAATAAATCGGCATAAAAAAATGAGTTTTAAAAAAAAAAAAAAATAAATTTTAAAATGGCACCCATTTTTTGAATTTTGGATCGAGTGTCTGAGCCTAAGACGGGTGCCCATTTCTAGCGGTAGTTTTCAAGCCCACAAGACTTCTGTGGAATTGGTACCCAACTTCTTGCACTTACCCTACAAAAAACATGGACATAGGGAAAGTGAATGCACTGAGAAACCTAAGTTTGAAGGAAGAATTTTCAATTGTAACAAACAAGGTCATAAATCGACAGAGTGTAGAACTAAGAAGTGGAACCCTACTGAACAATTAGCTAAGGAAATTTTTGGTTGAGATTACAACCCATGGAGTAGATGTTGTCATTGTGGTGAGTATGGGCACATTGGTGCAAATTGTGCAAAGACTCATCTTAGAAAAAAGGAATCCTACTAAGAGATATTATGTGTGTAAACAAATTGGTCATCTAAGAAAGAATTGTATGAATAGAGAAGAAGTGGATACTGGTTTTGAGAAAGGCAAAGTAAAAGTTTCTGAAATCAAAACTTAGATGAGTCAACAGTGGGTAAGGAAGTCTCCTGATAATTCAAACCAAAACAATGAAGGATCAAATGGCACCCAAAATAGTGAATTGGGTGGATCCACCATCGCTGAATAAAGATGCAAGGAGATAACTAGAACTGTGTATACAAGCCTGTTGGAAATAATGGAATGGTTTGTACTTTGTTCTGCTCGGTAGCCTTAAATCTGGTTCTTGATAACCTGTTTAATCTTTTGTTGTTCTTCTGCATAAAACTCTCAGTCTGATCCATATATGTGCTTCTTAGCTACAATCATCATCACATACATATTTTGATTGATTACATATCTATTTATATAATGAGTTTGACCTAAAATGAGTTTCACATATTACAATGATAACTCTATGATAGAAGGTTTACAACTTGACCTTGATCTCCTAATTTGCATGTTTTCAATCAGTTAGACTAATTAAAACAATTAAAATTACATTGCTTGTCCCTTAAGAAATAGATTTAAAGCTAATAAAAAATCTAAATATAAAACACAAGTGTTTTATCTGACGTGGAAGTCAGATCCACATTTCTAGGAATTCTAACTATCTCTCGGTAGACTGGTGATCGGGTTTCTCTATAGTCTGTCGGGTTCTTCTTGTGTCTGTTCTGTCAGGTTACAATGTAATTTTCTTGTCGGGTTCCTCTGTCAGGTTACTTTGTCAGGTTGATTTGTTGGGTCCCTCTTGTAGCATTTTCGGGTTGCACTAAATCTATTATTCGGTGTTGGTGTTACTGACAGTTTCAGAACTATTTTCCTTTGTATACTAATGGAAAAATATGTCTTCAATCTCCCCCATTTGGAATTAGTATAAAAAACTGATATGTGCAAATACTAAAATGTTTAGTAATGTACATCATGTGTTCACCTTGTCATTATGAATCCCCCTATGTATATTTTGGTAGTATATGTATATACACTTATCATCTCCCCCTATTACCTTGTTTTACCCTTATCATTTTTCTCCTTTATTCATATCATTTCTTCCCTTGTATCATATCAATTTCCCCCTTTTTTGATAGTAAGTGCAAAGGTGTAATTACTTACAACTTGTCAAAAATGTGGGAATGAGAGTTATTCATGTCCTCCATCATCTTCTCCCATTTTTCTTGAAAGTGTTCTAGAGCCACGTGCTCCAGTGTGATTCTTGCGTGCATATTATAGATGCTGTCGGTGACAGACATCTCCGAGGTGACAATTAATTGTCTTACCATTGTCATATTTTTCTACAGTAGTGTAAGATTGGGTAGCAGTAGAGCCTGTAGCTTGATTACCTCATCTCTGAACTTTGATCCTGCCTCTTGAATTTGAAGTCTCAACTTCTTTGCTTCCATTACCTTTGCATAATGCAACTATATTGTATTGTCAGTTGTTGAGAGACCTTGAGCACTAGAAGTAAGATCTGCATCTATTTTTGCAATCTTTTCACTATTCTCCTTAGTTAATTTCTCTAATGTGCTTAACTTCTGAACTAAGGTGATTTCTTTTGAAATGTTTGGTTCTAATTCATTTACTTTTTCAGACAACTTTACCTTTTTCTCGACCACTTCTTGGCTGATTTTATCGGTCAATTTGTATTGATACTTTTTCTCTACTCATTCTTCTATTTCCTTTTCTGCATCCACATTCTGTGATTGGATTGCATTGGTAAGAATGGCTAATTGATCAATGATAGTTTTGTTTTGATCAATGTCTGTATCATGTATTATATGTTGAAGTATACCCCTTATTGTTTCAAGTACCTATGTGTCCTTTGTTTCCTTTTTAAGCTTATCTTGGATACCTTTTCTTTGACAAAGTTCTACATAGTTTGTAAGTTCCTCTAGATCCAATATCCTCAGATCACAAGTAGGTATCTCAATAATCTCATCCAATGTAACTGGATTCTTGTTCTTGTTCTTGTTCTTGTTCTTCTTCTTCTTCTTCTTCTTGGATAGAGTTGTGGAGGGACCTGTATGCAGTACCATAACAATTTCCTTTGCTTGGTCTGATGTGCTTGGTGAAGACTTTGGATTATGTGTACTTGTATCCTACTGCTCGGTGTCTGCCTGTCGATTGGGAGTGGACGACCCCACATCAATCTTAGCCTTATTTGCAGCATCTCCTTCGGTATCCTTAGGAGTTGTACCACCTTGCTTCTCTTTTTCAACTTTGTATTTTTTTTCTCCTCCTATTTATTTTTGTTCTTCATTGGTTTCTTTTTGCTCTCCATCTTTATTCTGCTCATCGAATGTGTTTTTCGATTCCTCTGCACCCTTATCTTTGGGTATACTTGCATCCTTGTCAGGTGATTTCTCCCTTTTTGAGATAATATCGATATCTTGTATCAATAGTGGTATTTGTCCCACTGTATCTACTTGATCAACATCTGTTGTTGTATCCTATTCCTCGGTTTGGTCTTGGGCAACAATGACATCTTCATCTTTCTTTACCTCATCTACAAGATCTTCTCCGGTAATATCAATGAAAGTATTATCAGTGAATGTTTCATCTGCGGTATCCATATCCTTGTTATCTTCTGTGTTCAATGCTTCTTCATTAACATCCTCACCATCATTTATAATAATTTATTTTGGGCTCAGTTTGGCCTAATCTTCTTCATTGTTTAGCTCCTCGTTAAGAGCTAATAGTGGCTCGGGGCTTGAAACCTCCTTAGTGCTTGTTCATCATTTCATCAATTTATTCCATCTTGGACTCGGGTGGCATAATTGAACTAGGGATCTTTCCCTTATCTATTTTTATTACTTCAGTGCATATGTCCACCTTGCTAAAATTCTGTCAAGAAGTTCTCGTGGCATCATTTTATCAAATTGGATAGGCACATATTTGTATCCAATCATTGTCTTAATGATGACATCTTCAATCTTATTCTAATCCTTAGGTTTTAGAGTTAACCATTGTCTAACCTTAGGATTTGATATGCCACCTAATTTGGCGATTGATGCAACAATTTCATCAATTGTTTTAGGAAGTTTACTCTTTATAGGTTGTTCTTCCTGTTCAGTATATTCTATATCTTGCTTAGTTCTGATGAATCTTTTTCTCCTCTTAGGTTATGATGTTTTCCCTATTTGAGGTTTCCTTTTGTAAGTCCTCACCTGTCCTTTCTTGACCGGTGCTAAGTCTTCTTTGGCAGTTTGACTCCTTGTCCGTGATGCAGCCGCGGTCCTTGGTTTCTTTGCTGTTGGTGGTGATGCATCAGACTTTGTAGATTCAGAGTCACTCAAATTTTCTTCTTCACCGACGGGTGATTGTCCCTTGGTGTCATTCTTTTGTCTTGACTCTTTATCATTTACCGACAACTTTTTCTTCAGTGTCTTGACTATTTTCTCTTTCTTTCTGTCAAATTTCTTCACAACTAAGCCTTTTTTAATTCTTTCCTTGGCTTCCTCATAGGTTCCAAACCTAGGTTGTGACTTGTCCAATGGTTTATTTATCAATGCTTCAATAGCATTGGTGGCTTGATCTATGTTGACCTCATAGTCAAGTGGTACTAACCATGCTGTCCTCGGTACAGCTGGTTTGATAAAGGTGTTATCGGTGTCCACCATAAAGAAAATATTAGTCATATAATTTTCTACCAGTTTTTTTGGTATCCTTATTCTTTTTTGCATTGTTTCCTTAAATCCAGTAAAGTATTCATCCATAACTAATGTAAAGTTTTCACCTAATGACTTGATGAATTCACTGATTTGAATTGTCATTGGTCGGGTAGTATCCCAGTTGACATTACCTATGGATGGAAATAAGTTCTGGAAATAGAAAAATGTACACATTAAAAGTGATCCAAAATTACATGAGTTGGACTTTGTAGACCTGATTGTCCCCATGTTTTCATCTAACTACTTCAGTAGAAGATCAGATAGATCTAACTGTAGACCCTTCTTTACAATTTTGTAAGGAGTGTCAACTGCTCCACATGCTATGCTGTATAACCTGCTGGATTGGTATATCTTATATCCTAGTACACATGCACTGAAATTTAGTTCCAGATTGGTGATGGTGTTAAGCTTCAATCCTCTATTATACCATACTACACTTGTCATCTTCTCAATCTCAGGGCGAGAAGGATGTTTGAGTGCCTTGGCCTTATTGGTTATAAGATGACCAGTCACAACATGTATCACATCTCTGGTGATCTATTTTGGCTCATCCAGCCACATTTTTTGGTCATGCACTCTGCTCAACACTATCCAAATCCATTTGGTCTTAAACTCCCTTGGGAACATTAGGGCACATGTCAGCCCTTTAACTTCAATGTATTTGTGTTCCTCCTTGATGGTTTCATATGTGCAAGGCTTCTTGTAAGCTTGATCAAATTCAAGATATCCTATCTTGGCAATCTTGCAATGTATGTAGGAACGAACGTCTTCAATTAGTAAAACCCTAGGGGGAATGCTAGAGAATGCACCAGTGTCGTCAGGTTGAGAAGAAACCTCTGGAAAGATTTTGTACTTAGGTTCTTTAGAAGTGAAGTTCTTGATTAGGTTAACCATCTTTTCTTTGGTGTTCTTGATCTTGGAAACTCGTGAAGTGGTTGCCATCATTTTTGAGAATTTAGGGCTCTTTTAGTAAAATAAATAGTGAGCTCGGTGATGTTACTTACTTAACCTTCTGAAAGCTGTTGTTGTTCAGAATCTGAATGTTGTGAATTTGCTGGTTAAACGCTTATGCAATCTGGTCGCTCTGTGCTTTGCTTCGCTCTGCTTCTTCTCTCTAAATTGATGGTGAATGAAATGAAGTATCCATCATCCTTTTATAGATGGTTCCCTAAGTGGTGCAATTAATGCTCTACCAACTTGTCGGGTGTAGAAGATGGAGTCACTCAGGTGACATGCTAAATTTATTTTTGGTGAAAACATGATGCTCGGGGAAAGTGCCAACTCATTTTACTTTTCACATGTTTACCGATGGATCTTAGTATATGGTGAAGACAATATTGTCTTTTGATTACCGACGAGTCTCGGGTTACACAAGCAACTTGGCTTTTGTATGTTAACTAATGATTCTCAGTAAGCATTGACAAATTAGCTTTGTAAGTACACCAAAGCTTTTTGGTATGCATTAACTGACAAGATTGAATTCATAGAATCATAACAAGTAATACCATAGTGTATTTTTTATCATGCTAGTTTGGCATTTTTAACTATGTATAATGGAACTGATATAAAGTATAACTTAGTATAGTGTAGTTCCATACTTATTCATCTTAGGTGGGGGTGGTGATGTCACCAAATCCATTAGATAAGGTGTCACCATTTGCATTGCTTTGTCCAGTATCATCAATGTTTGTAGCTTTCCTCCACATTTTTTTTCTCATCTTCCTGATGTCTTCAATGGTATTTCCATTAGAAAAGGTGTTTGTCTCTGTCTCTCAGTCTTTGCAGTCCTTGCTTATATGACCAACTTTATGATAGTGTAAGCATGCCATTACAGGGTTAGTCCAGCTTCTAGACTTTCTCATCCATTTTCTCATGCAATTTTGTAGCTATGTGTCCATATCTACCACATGTTGTGCATTTTGTCCAGTGTTGTAATCCCAAACATATGAGTTACTGACTCTTTTCAGTTGATAAGCATTTTCTTGATCTTTAGGCTTCCATGCTTGTTTTTTCTTCTTCCCGCCTTCAAGAGATGTGTGCCCCTACATTTTGTAAGTAGGAAAATATTTGTCCATGTAGGTTTCCTTCTTTGGTTGTTTCACCTCAGATTTACATTCATATGCTTTATGTCATTTCTTGTTACATTTATAACAATTTCATATGAATGAAGATGTGGATTTGAGAATACCTTTATTTTTCTCCTACAAACATTTGATGTGTGGCCTAGTTTTCCATAGTGATTGGATGATTGCTTTCTTGGTCTTGGATTTGTGTAGACATTATTTGGATCAGCTTGGTGTGGTGATTCTCCATTCTCAGTATACCATAGTCTGGTATTGTTGTTGACTCTTCTTTGTCCATCCAGAAAATCATCCATCCTTTTGGTACTTTCTTCATCTCTCTTGATCATGTCATTATGTTGTTTCTAAATTCTTACTTCATGCTTCAGTCTTTCATTTTCTTCTCTTAGATCACCAATAGCTTCCATCTTTCCATTCAGTTCTATGTTCATTCGGTTTTCCTCCTGACTCATAAGAATAATTTGATTGGTGATCTCATGATGATGTTTAGTAAGTCTTTTTATTTTTGACTCTTTCTCTTGTAGCTTTTCAGTGATCTTTCTTCTATCATCAATAGCTAGTGTTCTTTATTGTTCAGCTTGTTTAGCATTATTCATGACCTTAATCATTCTTACCATCTGTGTCTCTTGACCGATTTAAAAAGATTTTACTTGTCCATTCAGATGTTGATTGATTTCATCTAGGCTTGTAATACTTCCTTCAGATGTGTCTGATGTGTTGCTAGTTGTAGATCCTAAGACTTAAATAAATTAGGTATCTCTTCTTCATGATAGCCTATTTCATTACAACGAGATTCCATAACCTTTCTTTCATCCAGTAGTTGTCTCATCTTGATTCTAGCTTCTTTATATTTCTCATAGAAGATATGTATCTCTAACTTCTGATTCTCAATACTCTTGTCTAGCTTGTACCTTTCCATTGTATGATCTTTTCTCTTAAGTATTTAAACTTTTCCAAATAAGAGGTCTAGGTCTGATACCAATTGTTAGAAATTATAGAATGGTGTGTACTCTGTTATGCTTGGTAGCCTTGAATTTGGTTCTTGATAACCTGTTTCATCTTTTGTTGTTCTTCTGCATAAAATTCTCACTCTAATCCATAGATGTGCTTCTCGGCTACAATCATCATTGTGTGTATATTATGTACCTAATAAGAGAGACACAACACATCAATAAGTCATTGCATTAGTTTAAAAAGGTTAGATAAGCATATAAAACCAACTAATATCGACCTATTGCCTTCTAACTAAGAAGAGTGTGATTAGTAACATAATATCCCTTAGATTATGCTACAATCAGTGACATATACAACCTAGCATGAAGGATTTTAGTTTAAAAACAAGCTAAAAAATGAGAAAACATGCATTCTAGCTCTAAGAATGGAAATAAGAACAATATGAAAGCATGCAATAAGAAGTGAAATACGTGTCTAAAATTAATCTAATAGCATAACATTGCATTTAGGATATGAGTTGAAGGCTTATTTGCTCTAAAAAATGGCTTCTATTTATCAAAGAATGAGAGAGAGAGGGGAGACAAGGCTCATTTATGAGTTAAAGGACTCATTAATGGAGGTGTAAGAACCATTAATGCCTTGGGCATTAATAAGGCATGGAGGAGACATAGGCTTAAGGCATCTTCATTAATAAGGCATTAATGAAAGCCTTAAAGAAGCAAGGGAAGGGTATAAGAGGGTGGCTTGAGAAGGTGGACTTGAGAAAGTCATGCTTGAGAAAGTGGACTTTCTCAAGTGGGTTGAGTTGCTAATCATTCTGTAATGGAATGTGACAACATTAGGAGGTGGGTTAGGGTAGAATTAGGATTGGGATTAGATTAGAAAGGGTGAATGGGTTGAGATGGGTTAGAACCCAGGGTAGAAGTGGTTGAGATAGGTTAGGTTAGGGTTTAGGAGAATATTAATTAAATGAATTAAACTTATTTAATTCATTCAAAAATAGGAACTAATTATTTAAACAATTTAATTGCTTTTTAATAATTAGGGGACTATAGTCATTTTAATTAAATCAAATAGGCTAGGGGAATGGGTTATTTTGCAAGTGGGTAATTGATTTAGGCATTTATTTAATTCCTTTATAATTAAATACTATAGCCATGTTTGAATTTGATTTTTTTAAATTGGTTTGAATTGATTCGAATCATATGGTTATAATAGTTAATATAAATTAGTGATAAAAATCACCTAGGATATTAAATTGATTTGAAGAATTATGCCATGCAGTAATAGGGTTGTTTGGACATAATCGAGGGTATGATCACACTTAGGGAAAATAGGGTCCATAGTTAGAATAGACCAAATTCAGGTGGTTACATTTGCCCCTCTTTGAATTGATGTGTGAGCAACGCATTGATTCAAAGAAAGTTTTTTTTTTTGATGTTAACTTCGGAAAGATTGAGAATCCCATTCTTGGTTGTCGAACAAAATGTTGATGAGATCAGTCTCGCACTTGATTGAACCAAACTGATAGAATTGATTTTGAACTTGGTTGTCATCCAAAAACCAATAAAAGATTTTAAAGATACCAATTCTGAACTTGGTTGTCGTCCAAAAATTGATAATACTGATTCTGAACTTGGTTGTCGTCCAAAAGGCCAGTACAAAGCTGCCAGGAGCTTAATAAAAATCTTCTAAAATGAGGAAACATAAGATATCCAGCTCATGAGAACCAAAGCTTTCTATCCAACATTTCTGACTTTAGTCAAGGAAAATTTTATGCCCCTAGTTTGATAACGAAGTCATTTTGATGTTGTTTCGAGAAAAAACTTAATTGATGATAGTGTGATCATGCCCCCTTGGGAACAAAATTAAAGGAAAAGAATAAATCCCTCAGTTTTGAAAGAACATATCACTTGTAGGAAGCGGTTAGGACAAGAAAGAATGGAGTAGAAGAAGGTGTGTTTTAAAAATAAACACATGATTACCAAGTTAATTACGTGAAAATGGGAGTGACAAGACTGATAAAATGATGTTTAGACCAAGATGTATGATAAAA
Source organism: Thuja plicata (assembly GCA_018584345.1). Classification (NCBI taxonomy): domain Eukaryota; kingdom Viridiplantae; phylum Streptophyta; class Pinopsida; order Cupressales; family Cupressaceae; genus Thuja; species Thuja plicata. Next base: position 661,868 of record MU227587.1, on the reverse strand, counting down.
TGTTTAGTATTGACTAATGGTTGGAATAAATGAAGCAAATTTGTAGTTTTTGAAATTGTCACAAAAGTGGTACTATGCTACTGAAAATATCTTAGACACCTTCGATTTGGTTCCCAATTGAGAAAAAAGAGAACAAAAATGAATTTGTAGGTGTTCGAGAGGAGTTTCGAAACTCCTAAATATCTCAAAAGACCCATATAAGCCTCCAAAATTACCATTTCACTATTCATTTTCACTTTCCTCCATAGAAATTTAGAGAGCTATGCAGAGAAGATGGTAGTCCCTATGAGGAAGCACTGTTTCGAGATGAGCCATCGACATCAGCATCCAGCCAACTACCCACCGTCAGTAAGTGCTCGATAAACTACCCTGTGAATTTTGCAATTTTCAAATTTATGCATTTTTGTGGCTTTTAGAGCCCTTTCAATTTAGAATCGCATCCAAGATTTTGGATCGCATCCTACGAATCCCGCGTTGCAGCCGGTATTTCCTGGATCACATCCGGTTTGTCCGGATTCCTGCGTCGCATCCGGTATTTCCCAGATCGCATCCAATTTTAGTGTTTTTGCTATGTTTTCAAGGGAAATACATCAGTGTGTCACATCCAGGGTGCTTAGGATCGCACCTTGCGTTTAGAATTGCATCCCATATTTCGGGGATCGCATCCGGTAAACGTAGTCGCATCCTATATTTTCAGGATCGTATCTGGTAGAAAACTTAGAATTTTAATGTGTTTGATCTGTTTGCGTCCTGCAAACTTGGAATTATTTAGTGGAGTAGGAGTATGTTCCTATATTGTAGATAAGATACTGATGTATAGCCATTTTTGTCCAAAATAGGCCCAGTTTGAGGTAGTCACATTTTGCGACACGTACCCTGCACGCGTTCTTGCATTATCTAGATGATTGTCAGATGATGAGCAGATGACTGTGATCTAATGCGGATTACGTTCCTTGATAGGTTTACCCAAGATTGGGGTAAACTGTGGGTTGTTGACTGCTCTAGCTGAGAGATGGCACTTAGAGCACAACACCTTCCATTTACCGATGAGAGAGATCACCGTGACACCTGAGGATGTCTAGAGGATACTTCGTGTACCGATGGTCAGACATGAGGTATGTTTTGAGCCGACGGTGGCCATGGTGATTGGTGCTACACGCAGATATTTTCAGGATGACACCATAGACCGGAGATATTTGGCATGGGATTACATGGTCGATCATTATGATCATTTATCTATTTATTTAGCAGGTCTAGTAGGTGGCATCCTGATGCCTGATAGGGGCCAGTACAAATTTATGGTTGGCTGGGTAGACATGATAGAGCAGATAGTCACCCACTGTCGATGATTTGCTTGGGGTAGCTATATATTAGCTCATATGTACAGAGAGCTACATGAGATTGTATACCATTATACCCATAGTATGACTGTGGGTATCCTTATTATTCAGATTTGGGCCTGGGAGCACATCCCTGTTACACGGCCGATTGTAGATAGGCAGAGGGCACCTGAGTAGCCCTATGTATATATGTATGTAGGACTTTTGTAGCAGCCCCATCTGGGCAAGATTGAGTACTAGCGTCAATTATTTGATGATATGACAGAGGTCATTTGGTGACCATATCTAGATTGCGAGGTGTGGACCTCTGATTCCCGATAGGTGCTGTATTTGTGCCAGAGCCGATATCTTATTGGCCAGACTAGGTATGTTATAGAGTGGTTTGTCATCACTAGAGTATTGAGGCAGTATGGTCGGCGGTAGGGCAGGACAGAGGATATTGTAGTATATGCCAGGACCAGAGATGAGACACCTTTATGGGGTGCACAACTGACCTATGAGACTGCTCATCAGGAGGTCCAAGATATAGTAGCAGTAGATTGGGATCTCCGTCCTGATGTAGCTGATGCAGGTGTGTCAGATGGTTACATTGCTGAGAGGATTTAGTACCCCTTCCCACGGTTGACTATTTTGGAGGAGATTATTCCTCGCATAGAAGAGCCACTAGACTATGATCCTGATGATCGACTAGTCAGGGGTAGAGGAGGTAGAGACAGGGCTCCTGGTAGACATGGAGGCCGTGATGGTGGCAGGGACAGTGGTAGAGATGGCAGGCATCCTCCTCCTGATGATGGGCATGATGGAGATGACAGGGGTGGTGGTAGAGAGGCCGTCGATACAGGTGGTGCCAGTGGCAGTGGGCAGGGCAGATGTCAGAGATTCAAATTTGTGGCCCCTCAGAGAGATACTAGTCCATTGCTTACAGGAGAGTAGCAATGACAAAGGCGGCAGGGGTCACAGGATCAGGATACAGGCAGAGAAGGAGATCCACTGTCTAGATGCGAGTAGGAGAGAGAGAAGATCCGAGCCAGGATCATAGCATTGGAGGCTAGAGTCACTACTTCTGATGCTTTACTGGCGGACAGGGATCTAAAGCTTGAGTGGCTGAGAGAAGAGAGAGATGCACAGGCCCGGACACAAGTCCATCAGGGATAGAGGGCTACATATTATTATGCCTTGTATCATGTAGTAGTTCCAGAGGGGCAGAGAGCACCTTCATTCTGTCGAGTGGCTCAGCAGTCAGAGGGGGCCATGCCTCCTCCAGTAGCTCCTTTTGCACCACCTCCTCCTCCTCCTAACCAGGGAGAGGGGGTGGGACAGAGTTGATTATGTTGTATCATTTTGTATGACATGTATATTTTGAGATCATATTTGTATATCTAAATCCTACTGAGATCCATTTTTGTAGATGACATTTATACATGTACATTTGATTCATTCTGGCTTACTGATACTCTGATACTCTTTATGCATACTATTTCACTGATACCCTTTATATTTGATCTGTACCATGTTATGATGATATATATCTGATGTAGCTTCTTGATTCTGACATGTTTCATGAGTTCTTTTTTCTTTCATAGAGGTGGTAAATGTTCTTGCACATGTGATGATATCTTGGTCTCTTGATGAGTTAGTTTGTAGATGATAACATCATTTTATAATTGGATGTGATGAGTTATTACTGATATAAATATGTTTTAACTGATACTCATGTGAAAATGAAAATGTATGTTTCTTTTGATTTTTCAGTTATGCAAAATAGATGTATGGATGCACTTAGGATGAAAAAGTAAAAATGCAATACATGGATGCTTTATTTTTTGTATTTCCTTGTTTCTTCTTTTCAAACAAATGCAAAATGTATGCTATGGATGTGCAACGATATTTGATATTAGTTATATGGATGATGTAATTAACTTGATTGTTAGAAGAAGATAGAAATCATTTTGAGCACAAAATTCCTTATGCTGTTATTTCTAAATGGACCATGCAAGCTTTAAATGCAGCTATATGCAGACTCTTAGGACTTGTCACTGATTAGCAAATATTGCAACATTTTTATCATCATTGGGCGCTTTTCAGAACAGATACCACCTGATAGTACAACCATCACTAATACCCACTGATATTATGAAAGTATGAATAATATGTTTTATTGAAATGTCAGAAATGGACTTAGGCATCAAGGAAGAGAAGCCAGGATAACAAAATAGTCACCTTCCTTTTAATATACCAGATTCTGATTAAGGAAAGATATTGGACCCGCAATGACCTTAAAAATTCATATCCTTGGGTACATTATGATTCATATACCTTAGTGAGAATCTGGATCAGAAAATAAATAAGGAAATTGTTTCAACCTCACCGTAGTTTACACATAACGAAGATTGAGATATATGCGGCTATCCACCCATAGTGGTAGCTTTTACCATAAACATCTAAGTTACGTGAAATTTATAGGATCATTTGGAACAATCACCACATGCAGAAGTTCAAGAAAATATTATGCCCCTATCCTTACGACTCTTTGTCTTTGCGCAAACATCATTGATCAACTAAGAAGACATAATAAATTATCAATTGAGAATCAACCAAATAAAATTTATAATTACTTTAGATGCCCCTAGTTGAAAACATCATCAGGACATAAAAGAATCATAATCAAACCATTATCAAACTGTGTGTTTAAGTAGTACTTGGTCATTCATATGTCAAACACAGTAGAGACTCATCAATCAGAAAATTATAATACAAGCAATATGGTGTTCCATGTTTGTGCATTGATAGGATAATCCATTCCTATTTGCGATCCAATGTAGCCCTGTAGGAATTCTGTTAATGTAAATGTCGTGCCTGATGTTTTGAAAAGACACCCTTGTTTTGAAAAGTGACATTGTTTTGCATATAACAAGAAATAGTGTGTCCATGAGGCAAACCATCCTAGAGAAACCTAGCAACCACAACTAACTATGCCAGCAAAGATGCCCCTAGTGTAGAATGACTTATTCCTAGGACGCAAAGATAGACAAATCCCAAGCAAGGATAAGATAGTAATTTAGGAAAATGAAGTCAGCGTATGAGAACAGGCAAAATTATGAAGGTGTTGTGTCAGTAGTGCATTGATAGATGGAGCGCAAAACACAAGTGACACCTGATTGCTAGGTTTTCACCACTTGGCAAGACCTTTTTCTTTCTTTTTGCTACCAAGATGCCTATTTTACCAGGTGCTCATCAAGGCATTTTTTTTTCTTTTTCAATTTTTTTTGCTATTTTTTCTTTTTTTGAATGTTTTTGTAGTATCAAGGTGCCTGTAATCATGTTTTCACCAAGGATACCCTTTTTGTAGGATCTTTTCCACTGTTTTTGGATTTCTTCAGGATCAATTTTTTGAATGTTTTTGGTATTTTGCAAGAACTATTTGCTGTACAGGGTTTGCTAGCCAAACATTAAGCGTAGAATCGCTTCAAATGTAGAGTGTTGATAGGATCTGGAAGAACGTCTCCCTTAGGTGTAGCTAGTTGATAAGCTCCAGTTCCAAAAGTAGTAGTGATAACATAAGGTCCCAGCCAGTTAGGTTCAAACTTTCCTTTCTACTCCCTGTTAGGCTAGTTTTTAGGATTCTCCTTGAGGACGAGATCTCCTACTTCAAATTTGCGTGGTTTGACCTTTTTATTGTAACCTTTGGACATACGTGCTTGATACACTTTGAGGTGATCGAACGCTTGTTGCTTGCACTCATCGAGTAGGTCTAGAGAATTCACCCTATCTATGCGGTACTGCTCATCAGTAACTAGTCCTTGTAAAGATATATGCAAATATGGGATTTAAACCTCAATAGGTAGTACTACCTCAGCGCCATAGACTAGAGAAAATGGTATGGCTCCAGTAGGTGTTTGGATGTTTTTTCTACAGGCTCATAGTGCCAGATTCAATTGTAGGTGCCAGTCTCTGCCAGACTTGCTCACAGTTCTGTGTAGAATCTTGAGAATATTCTTGTTGGATGCCTCAGCCTGTCCATTACCTTGAGGATAATAGATTGAGGAGCAATGTTGAGTAATATGGAACTGTTCACAAAGGTCATCAATGTCTTGATTTTTAAATTGGCCCCCATTGTCTGTTACAATTGAAGAGGGTATCCCATATCTACAAATAATGTAGTTTAGAATGAACATAGCCACTTGTTTGCTAGTGGCTTTGATTAGCGGCATGACTTCGACCCACTTCGTGAAATACTCAGTGGCCGTAATGATAAACTTGTGTCCATTTGAGGAGTTGGGATATATTTGTCCAATCAAATCAAAGGCCCATTATTGAAATAGCTAATGTGTTATGAGAGGTATAAGTTCTCTTGCAGGACCATGGATAAGGTTTCCATGTTTTTGGGATTTAAGACATGCTTTTGAAAATTGAATAGCATCTTTCTCTATGATAGGCCAATAATAGCCTACTCTGAGCAGTTTCTTGGCTAATGAAAAGTCGTTTGAGTGTGATCCACATACACCTTCGTGGACATCTTTTAATGCTGGATCAGACTCTTTGAGTTCTAAACACCGAAAAAGTGTACCATCGAGACTGCATCGATATAGGTTGTTAGTTATGAGGACGTAACATGATGCTGTCCTAATCAGGGATCTTTTCTCATTTCTAGATAGATTGGCAGGAATGGTTTGGTCAGAAAGGTAAGCAATGATACTGGCATATCAAGATTGATCTGGGGTATTTAAGGTACATATTACCTGGTATTCAGGGGTATCAAAGGCAGGATAGGATATTTCTTCCACCAAGAAGTCATAGCAGAATTGATGCTCCTCTAGTTGTAACATGGATGCCAAAGTAGCCATAGCATCTGCAACTTTGTTCTCTAATCTTGGTATCTGTTGGAAGGTGATGAAGACAAAGTAATTCTTCAAATCATCAACTAGTTGCTTGTAGGGCATCAACTTTTCATCTTTTGTTTGATACTCCCCATTGACTTGATTGATAATTAGTTGAGAGTCACCATACACGTGTAACTCAATGATCTTCCATTCCATAGCTAGCTTGAGGCCGTTGATCAGTGCTTCATATTCTGAGATATTGTTGGTGCAGGAAAACATCAATTTGTAAGATTTGGGAATCTTGTATCCTTGTGGAGTTATGAAGAGGACCCCTGCTCCAGATCCTTGTTGAGTGAATGAACTGTCAAAGTACATCTTCCATGGATGTTCAATGAGATGTATGATTGTTTCATTAGGGAATTCAATTAGTAACGGTTCATCATCCTAGAGTGGTGAATCAACCAATTGATCTATAAGTACCTGTCCTTTGATAGCTCTCCATTCTAGATATTCAATGTCAAACTCACTTAGAATCAGGACCCATTTTACCAAACATCCTGTTAATGTTGTTCTGCTCAAAAGATACTTTAGAGGATCTATTTTAGCAATGAGCTTTACTATATGAGAGAGCATGTAGTGTCTCAATTTTTGTGATGCGAAGACGACTACTAAGCATGCTTTTTCAATAATGCTATAATTGAGCTCATATGTGACTAGTGTTCTATTAATGTAGTAGATAGCTCGTTCTTTCTTTGTTTCATCTTCTTGTGCCAGTAATACTCCCAGGGATGCATTTGTAGCTGAAATGTATAGGAGTAAGGGTTTTACATGAATAGGCAGCATAAGAATAGGTGGAGCAGCTAGGTACCCCTTCAATTCTCTAAAGTTTGCTTCACAATGTTCATGCCATTTGAATGTAACTCCTTTATGTAGTAGTTTAGTAAAGGGTTGTGCCCTATCTGCAAGTTGGGACATGAATCTCCTGATAGACTAAAGTCTCCCTTGTAGCATCCTCATTTGACTGATGTTACATGGAGGAGCCATCTCTAGAATAGCCTTTACCTTTACAGGATATACCTCGATTCCCTTCATAGATACTACAAATCCTAGGAGCTTCCCTGATTGGACCCCAAAGGCATATTTCTTCGGGTTGAGCCTGAGTTGGAACTATTCCATTCGATCCAATATCTTTCTTAGGGCAGCAATGTAAGTACCTCTCTCCTTAGATTTATCCAATGTGTCATCGACATAGTCCTCCATGTTTTTGTGCATCATGTCATGGAATATTGTTGTCATAGCTCTTCGATATGTTGCAAAAAAATTCTTTAACCCAAAAGGCATGACATTCTAGCAAAAGGTGCACCATGTGCATGTGAATGCGGTTTTCTCTTGATCCTTAGGAGCGATCTTGATTTGATTATAGCCCGAGAATCCATCCATTAATGAATACATCTGAAAGCCTTCTGTAAGATCTATGATCATGTCAATGTTTGGTAGAGGGAAGTCATCTTTCAGACATGCTTTGTTTAGGTCTCTGAAGTTTATACAGATCCTGATAGATTTATCAGATTTAGAAATGGGGACCACATTGGAGATCTAGCTTGCATAGGCAATGACTCAAATAAATCTAGCTTTCAACAATTTTTCTAGTTCTGATTTCACCAATAATGCAACATGAGGATGCATTTTTCTAAGTTTTTGTTTAACGGGCTTGATCCCGGGAGCTATAGACAAGTGGTGCATGATGAGATTAGGATCTAGCCCTGGCATATCTATATAAGACCATGAAAAGTTAATCTTCTTCTCTTTCAGGAACTCTATGAACTGTACCTTCTCTTCTTCTGATAAAGATTGTGCCAGGTGAACTATTTGAGGATTTTCAATGGTGCCCAAGTTTACTGGCTATGTTGGTTCAATCAATACTGAAGATCTTTCCTAAAAGTGTTCTGGGAGGATATCAAGAGTCTCATCCTTTGGTGCCTCGTAGAGGTTTTCACCATTGGATACGTCTTTTTTCTTTACTATTTTGGGATCTGATACTGCCACCAAGTGGTTTTCACCATCAGTTCTCTTTTTCTTTTTATTTTTCAATTTGTGACTAAGAAACTTGATATCCTCTTGTGACATGTTCTCGCTCCTTGCATTAGTGGAAGAAGGGTAAGGTTCACAAGCATTGAGATAACAAGCTAGGGAGTGGTCATTAGAAAAGTCTAGGATAGGAGTAGGATTTGTTTTGGTCCAATCAATTAGGTCGCGATGTACCAATGTTAGGGAGTCAAATTCTAGGAAGGATAGCATTGTGTTAGCATCAAGACCATTAACTGACATGACATGATCTATTAAGTTAATTTGTTTGATATTTAGATCAATAAGAGTAAGATCATCATTAAAAGGGTCATTGTTAGTCATATGTGGATCAAAATCTAGTGACTCATCAGTAGAAGTCTCATCATCATCTCTCTGTAAAATTAGGCTTCTTGCTTATGGCCTATGGAATTCTTCTAGACTTATGTATTCACCAGTGTCTTCATCAATGATCGGGGGAAGGAACTCTTCTTTTTCTTCAGGGGGATCAGTATCATTGAGAGGAGTATCAGATCGTATGCTAGGAATTGAGGGAGCTGCAAACATGTGAATTATATCTATTCCAATATCTTCATAGGCAATAGATAGCCGATCCCATTCATAGTCATGAGAGTCTGTGACATCATCATCAGATCTGTTTAAGTATTTAGAAATGGTTATCTGATGTACTTGATTAGCTGCTTGCAGATCAAAGTGGGGTAGATCGAGGACATGTGAAGTTATGACCAACTGCCCCCAGTTAGGATGTAAATTCTATGGCCAGGGTATCTCTTGAGTGATTGTTTCTATGGTATCTCCTACCTCTTGAATGGGAGGTTGTGCTAGCAAAGGAGTGTGAAGATCCCATGGTACCTCAAAGCTAGGTATATAGCATTATCCTTGATACACAGGATTCTCTGTACCAACATGTAATAATATTTCATAAGGCCATGGTTCTAGTACTATCTCATCTATTTTATCACTTCTCATTTCAGAAGGTGGACTCTCTTTGGAAGCAGGTTTATCAGTTTCAGTATTAAAACCTAGTCCTATTTTATCTCTGGCGTTCTAGAAATCCATGGGAATAGGTTCAATGATCCCTCGTCCTATGTCATTTAGAGGTCCCTTTCCTTTATATCCCATTTGTGTGAGGAAATCATATCCCTTTCCATACTATTTGGGGGATATGTTAACAAGTTTGACCTCAGATTCCACTGGTTCTCCCTTGTAATGTCAGTCCAAGACTGCCTATTTTTTTGTGTTATCTAAAGAAGATGTGGATGCCTTTATCATGCCAGTCGCCTTGTGTACTTTTGGCTCCTTGGATGCTAGAGGTGTGAATGTTGATGAAGGTTTTCCATAGGATCTCAGTGACACTGGAAGTTCCGTTAATGAAGGAGTCAGGTCTAGCTTGTACTCTCCCATACCTGTTGCTTCAAGTTTCAAGGTTTTGCTAAAAATATTCATAACCATGTCCTTGGTAGTTTCAGGAGCAACTGCATCCATAGCTTCTTTGTTGTGTGGGATTATGCTACCTTCTTTGATATTGTTGCAAGTGTAGTTAGTCTCTGCGGGAATTGTCATTTCCACCCCATTATGTGGGGATTTTATGCATTGGTGATAAGTAGATGGTACAACCTGCATCTCATGAATCCATGGTCTCCCTAGTAGAATATTCTAGGCCAATGGTAAATCCAGAAATTGACATATGACATTCCTCTCAATTGGTTCGACTCTAATAGGTAGAGCAATAAGACCTCTGGAGGATCTTTCTTCCTCATCATATGCTTTGATGGTTATCTTGTTTCTAGTGTCAATTGTTTGTTCTAAGAGACGTAGTCTCCTGATGAGATCCAGTGTACATATATTCAATCCTGCGCCTCCATCTATCAACATGCATCTAACATGGGATTTATGAATAAGGACTTTGATATGTAGGGGTTGATTGTGTGGATGGGTCAATGTCTTGTCATCCTCTTCAGAAAAGGAGAGGTAGTGTGGTGCTGAGATGTGATTGACCATCGCTTGAAACTTGTCTATATCAATATCTTTTGGAACATTAGCAGCGTGTAAGGTTTGCTCTAGGATTTCCCTATGTACCGTGGATATCTTGAGTAATTAAAAAATAGAAATTTTGGCAGAGGTTCATTGCAATTGGTCTACCAAGTCATATTTTTCTCCGGGGATAGTGACCATGTGTCTTGCTGTTGGTTTAGGAACAGTTACAATAGGAACCTTGAATGTTGACATTGATGTTGGTTTTGGAGGTCCTTTGATTGTAACCTATGCTTGGCTCCATGTTACAACATTTGAGTGGGATGAGACACCTTTAATTGTGATCACATTGATGGAGACAGTTTTAATGTTGAGCATATTAATCACATTGTCACTTTTGGAATAGGTGTAGTTTACCTCATTACCTTTCCCTTTAGATGTTTCTCCTTGATTGTAATTAGGAAAGGGTTTGTTGAATGCTGTATGGTCCTCATTGGTAGTATGTCCATCTACTTTGATCTTACCTCCTTTGATGAGGTCTTGGATGACATGCTTAAGTTTGAGACAATTATTAGTCTTGTGGCCCTTGTTTTTGTGGAAGACACAGTAGGAGTTATCATCCCACCACCTGGGCTTAACCATTGGTTCCCACGGTTTGGAATCAGGAATTGTAAGAACTTTGTTATCCACCAATGTTTTCAAAATGATCTCAAGAGTCTCCCTCAAAGGAGTGAATGTTCTTTGGGGTTTTGAAGTCCATGTTCATTCCTTGTTGTTATCATTGTTCGCTTTGGGGATGGGAGGTGTTACCTTAGCATCTTTTCTTGCTTGCATGCCATTGGTTAGATTGAATGCACCAGGTTTAGGATTAATGTTAGAGACATCAACCACTCCATTATTAACAACATTTTTTTTTCGTTTCCACCATTTAGACTTAAAGTTGGAGTTGTTGCTTTTGTTTTCATTTTGAAGGGTGATTTCCCCTCTTTTAACCATTACTTCCTCAATACGGAGGGCATTTTTAATCATTCTATCGAAGCTAGGAGAGTCTTTCATTTGTAGAGCATAGCTCAATTCAGGCACTAGATTATTAACGAAGATTTTCATCTTCTCCATTTCGGGAATGACCCTTGAATATCATGAAAAAATCTTCCTCCATCTTTGTAGGAAGTGTGTGAATGATTCCCCAGTTTGTTGTTTGGTGTTACATAGGTCCATCATAGTTACATCACATTGGATGTTGTAGGAGTAATGTTGAATGAACCTTTGGATTAACTCCTCAAATGTCTTGACCTTAGGGTTTAGTTTTGAGAACCACTCCATGGAATTACCTCCTAGACTTCCTAGAAATAGTTGCATGAGGTATGTGGGTTCATGCATGTACTCGATGCTCAGAGCACAAAATTTGCTTACATGGTCATGTGGATCAGTTTCTCCCATGTACTTGTCATACTTTGGCCTTGCCATGTTGGGAGGAAACGGGACCATAGTGATACTTTTGTCAAAAGGAAATGGACAAATGGCGTCCAAAGAGTATTTTTCTTTGTGTTTCTCTTTCTCCTATTTGAGATTTGTGAGCTCCATTTGCATTAGATTGAGCTATTTTTTGAGAATAGATATCGGGTTTGGTACCTCCTTTTCCTTGAGTTTTTCCACGTCATAATCTTTGCATAATTTGACACCTGTGGATGCTAGATGGAGGAAGTATTTCTCTTTATCATCACTAATTATCTATTCCAATAGCTTGTGGATCCGTTTACTTTGTTTGATTTTTTTGTATTCATCTTCAGGGATCTCCTCTTCACTGTCTGATCCAAGCGGATTATGTTCAAACTTGGGTCTTTCTTCCTCTTCCATGCCTTCAGATTTTTCGTGTTTGCCATCATTATAACCCTCATTTTTCATGTTTGCCATCATTACAACCCTCAAAAGCCTTACTCCATTCATTAGTGTTGCTATCCATTTGAGGGGAATCTAGATCAAGAAGGGAACTGCGAGATGTTTCTCCTTGAAAGTGTGGTGTTTTAGGAGGCACCTTCAATCCTTTAGTTGTGTACTAGTTGCGTCTTGTGTTAACCATGAAGTTTGTTTCTCAACTTTTTTAACGTTTCCCAATAGTGCAAGTAAGGATTTTAGATTGTTCAAGTGGGTGTGTCTAGGTAAAAGTACTTGTTTGTTGGTGGATGTAAATGATTCTAGTGTTAGAGGGTTAGAATGCCCTGATAGTGAGCTGGGAACCAAGTTGTTGGTAGAAAGTGGGTAGACCACACGTATTGAACTAATCGTTAAAGACTGACTAAGCATGCAAGGTGGACGTTTCAAAAGTGTTTTGAAAATACAAAAGGGAGACCAGAAGAGACAACAAGAACCAGCTAAAGAGCCAAAAGGGTATCCTAATCAACTAAGACTTTCTAAGAAAAACTTCTACAAGTACCCACTGTCCTGAATACGAGCTCCCAGATGCGAGCCTCTGATGGTACCAGATGTGATCCTAGAATCTGGATGCGAATTCTTGCTGACTAGATGCAATCCTAAATACCAAATGTGATCCTAAACACTGCATGTGACTTGGGAAATACATGATGCAGTCGTATGATGTCTTTGTCAGTTTTGGTCAGTTCTGAAAAGTTCATTTTTGAAGTGCGTGAAGGTGCTTGTTTCCAGATTGCATTAAGAGGTGTTGTAATGTGTGAAAAACACTTGTACTCTAGGGTTTGAAAATTGTCGATTGTTTTGAGGAGCTTATCTTTTTAATGATTTTTTGAACACGTCAAAGAGTTTTGCATTGTTAGGTGGGTGGAACAAACAGTCATCTTTTCCTATTCTCTAGGTGGAGGATGAAAATCTTTGCTTGTTGACTCAGGTACACACTCAAATGCTAATCAGAATACAACCATCACCAAGCATGCAATGGCTCCAGTCATGATCCTGTATTAGTCGACTCCAAATGCAAGTGAGAGCACGGTATGATGAGTGTCTTGGGGCAATTACTTTTTTCCTTGCACAAAGCTTATCACCCTTTCGGGGATGAATCGGGAATTCTTCCAATTGAAGTTGTTGTAGACTATTGGGCAATCCATTCGAAACTATCCCCCATAGAATTGTACAAGGAAAAATTCAGGCGTATAGCCCTATGAGTACCTGAATATATGTAGTCTTGCAAGCAAGATTCAAGTGGCTCTGCTCTACATATACCCAGATATGTTCAAGGAATGATGTCAAAATTCCAAGAACAAAACCAGTTCCATCTTCTGAGGCTTTAGCCTACAAGGAAGCAACTATTTATAGTGAGTTGGAAGGGTCGGTGTAAAACCTGTTCTCACTTGGGTCGTTCCCAGGAGATTTTTTCCTCAACCGGCAGGCCCTCTACTGTTTAAATGTATGTAACCAGGATTGGCGAGCTTTGGATGTCTAGATTTTTGATTCTTCCAAAGAAGAAGAGAATACTCTCCTAATCTAAACCGTTTTCTCTCAAAACACGTAAAGCAAAGTTCATTCCTTCAAGCTATGTTGAGCTCAATTTAGTTGTTCGTATTTTAAAGAAAATAGGATGCTTGAAAAGGAAAGTTTGCCTTGTCCAATCAACCACAAAATTTAGTGAGTTGCTTGTTCAATTTCTAATCCAAAAGAAATTATACAATAGAACTTGTTCTTTGATGCCATATATTTAGTGATTTGTGTTGTTCATTTACTGTTTCCAAATTGAATTAAACAATGTGTTTGCTTGTTCATTTACCCCAAATTCTATTCAATCCATAAACTGATGTATGAGTTTCTAATCTTTCCTTAAAAGGAAAATAGCATAATCCTCTAGTCAGTTTAGTGACAAATTGGAATATGTACTTTAAGTTTGAAAGCAAGTAAATAGAGGTCAAGATGGGGGGTTGGCAACCTGTAAAACCAAGTTAGTATGTGTTTAGTTCAACTCCCACAAAAATCTCCAAAAACAACCTGCAAACACTTGTTAAGCTAAAAAAATACCAAAAGCACAACTTGTCAAAATGTTAGGATTATGCCAAGGAAATACACAAGCTTTCTAACTAGATGCGAGCCTGAAAGTTTACTGAATGTGATGAAGTATATTGTATGCGAGCTTTCTTACCAAATGCGATGCCATGCTTACCAGATGCGAGCCAAAACTGAAAATGATCCAGGAAATCCCGGATGTGAGCCTAGTTTTTTGCGGTGCTATGGCGTATCCCCGATGCGAGCCTAGTTTTCTGCAGTGCTATGGCATATCTCGGATGCGATCCTAAAAGGTTAAAAATGATCCTGTGATAGAATTCTAAGCATGCAAATTACCAAGAAAGTGTTAGAAAATGAGGTCAAGTTGGAAATCTTTCCCCACGGTGGGCGCCAGAAATGTGTGTGTATATTATGTACTTGATAAGAGAGACACAACACATCAATAAGTCATTGCATTAGTTCAAAAAGGTTAGATAAGCATGTAAAACCAACTAATATTGACCTGTTGCCTTCTAACTAAGAAGAGTGTGATTAGTAACATAATAGCCCTAAGATTATGCTATAATTAGTGACATATATGACCTAGCATGAAGGATTTTAGTTTAAAAACAAGCTAAAAGATGAGAAAACATGCATTCTAGCTCTAAGAATGGAAATAAGAACAATATGAAAGCATGAAATAAGAAGTGAATTAATATGTGTCTAAAATTAATCTAACAACATAACATTGCATTTAGGATATGAGTTGAAGGCTTATTTTCTCTCAAAAATGGCTTCTATTTATAGAAGAATGAGAGAGAGAGGGGAGACAAGGCTCATTTATGAGTTAAGGGACTCATTAATGGAGGTGTAAGAACCATTAATGCCTTGGGCATTAATAAGGTATAGGAGACATAGGCTTAAGGCATCTTCATTAATAAGGCATTAATGAAAGCTTTAAAGAAGCAAGGGAAGGGTGTAAGAGGGTGGCTTGAGAAGGTGGACTTGAGAAAGTCATGCTTGAGAAAGTGGACTTTCTCAAGTGGGTTCAGTTGCTAATCATTCTTGAATGGAATGTGACAACATTAGGAGGTGGGTTAGGGTAGAATTAGGATTAGGATTAGATTAGCAAGGGTGAATGGGTTGAGATGGGTTAGAACCCAGGGTAGAAGTGGTTGAGATAGGTTAGGTTGGG